>JABSTQ010008531.1:0-23437 GCA_013358835.2 Ixodes persulcatus | reverse complement strand
GGCGATTGATGCGGAAACCGTGCCACTCTTCTCCATGGCAAAAACGGTACCATAATGCAACGCGCGCAAGCATTTTTGGTGAACAGTACCACGACCAACTCTGTACAGTACTACGTACAAAATTAAAAAAAAGGAACCTGCATGGCACGCAATCGCTGACTCGCAATGGAATTTATAATAAAAAGTAAGCATTTGTGTGTAGTGCATGTTCCTTTTCTCTAGCTGTCCTCTTTTTTTTCCGCTGTACTGTTCACCATGTTATACTAACTAGCCCAGTTTACCACACTTTTGCGGGCATTTATGGAAGTAGTCTATTGAGCTCGAACTATTTTATCTTCACTACACCATAAACTCCTGAAATAAACAAACTTGTTCTAAAGTAAATAAAAAATAAAGGACAAAAATTTACTGTTATCCTTTAGCGTGAAATGCATGCCGCAATTCGTGCGTGAGAATGTAAAGCTAGTTTTAACTTTTTATTCATATTCACATCAATATGACCTTTTTAACTTTACTATATTGACTGTAATTGTCAGTTACGCCCTTGAGTAAAATATGAAACTTCTGCATCATAAGGGCGATTTTTGAGACATGCGGAACCGCAGTGGTTTTCCATCTCAGATGCAAAATGCCGCCAGGACTTTGCGGGTGGTGCCATCGCGCAGCATCGTGAACAAATTGCATGCATTCGATTTTCTGTTCGGCACACTTCCCCTTATAGCCACGATACCGTGGTGTGCGTGAACAAAAACTTTCGGAATAAAATAAACATGTGCTTTGTTCTGAAGGATTTTGTTTTGTTCCATTTCGTTCCAAACTCTTTTGTTTCTTTTTTTTTTCTTAAATAGGAGTGCGTGAATACGCGTCCTCAGGCATGAGCTCTTGTCATTGATAGTGCTACGACGGCATTATGTTATGGTCTATATATTTTATTTTATTTTATTTTTATTTTTCAGAGAGAGCGTGCAGTGGGCATCGGGTGCTAAAAAAATCCCTCTTCGCCTCAAGATTGGATCGGCACGGCTCATGTGGTTAAAAGCAGAGCTACGTTTTTTTTTTTTTTTACCATATCCTTCTTTATACTTACAAAGCCTGGCAGATAGCCACGAGACGTAGTTTTACCAACAGTCTAATGAAGGAAGTCGGGATAGGGGGGGGGGGGGGGGGTTGTACACCAACATATGGAGTTAGCGGTATCGGTTCTTTATTGCGGCATCTTAAGGCTGAACTCCATGGGACGAATTATGTGACGAATAACTGGCGAACGCCGCCCGACGGCACGCTCGCTTTGCGCGCGACGTAGCAGCCACTGTGTTGATTCCACGCGCAGAGCAAAAGCCGCCGGGCGGCGTTCGCCAGTTATTCGTCACATAATTCGTCCCATGGAGTTCAGCCTTTAGACTTGCACTTCCCGATAAATGCGTCAATCCATCGTTCCTTTATTGCTCTGGCTTCTTTAAGCCTCTACTTCTGCTGACTAAACGCTGCTCGCAACACTTCCTCTAGCTGGAGAATGTAATCGTAAAAGTTGTCGCACCTCATACGGAAGTTCAGCTTTACCTGCAATTCTGCCTGGACAAGTTCACCACGCATACGATTTCTTTTGTCTCCCACAATCTCTTCATAGCCAGGAATACCCTCTCCACAGGGGCGTAAACTCCGGCATAAACTGTTCACACAAGAAAAGCTGAAGAACACATAGTTCCAACTTTCTATCGCAGCAACGGTGAAAACATGCAATGAGTGCAGCGCGAGAGAGGAGAAGGGAGACACAGAGGGGTTCATACAAACGATGATGATGATAGTAACAGGCGCTGCTCACTGCGGCTCCAGAGTCCAGCGGCACCAACGTCGCCCCGATTTTCGGCTTGCCATGGGTTGCATGCTGAAGTGGCTAACGCCTCTCGCAGCCAACGCTCGCCACCGCAGCCTTACTTCGTGCGATTCGTGCTCTTCGTGTTTCCCAGCGTGACGCACGTTGTTGGGCGTGCGTTAGATCACATAAAATTTCTAACTGAATGGTCTGCACCCAGTTCGGGACATATAGCTGTCCCGCCAGGGACGATTCGGGACTCGGCAAACTTCGTGAAAGGTCGGGACAGTGCCGCAAAATCCGGGACGGTTGGTAACCCTAATGAGACGCGGCCGCCGAAAGTGAAAAGGTAGAGGGGCAGACAAGAGGCATGTCCGCTCGTGCTTCTCGCGTTCCTCGGGCTACCTCTTGTTGTTGTTTGCTTATTTTGAGGTGAAGAGAAAAAGGGGAGCCAGGATATATGTGGGCCTCCAGTCAGGGGCAAGTCGCTACCTGGCTTTTTGGGAGATGGGTAAATAAAGAAAAGGAAGAAGAAAAAATGGTTTTGTACAAGTTTGAACATCCGATGCATTGTAGTCCAAAAGCCAACGGGCTTGTTTAGAATTGGGCTTGTGAGAAAATGAGTCCACAGCGAGCAGGAAGGTGGCATCCGCTGTTATCGCAGTGCCAATCTGATATGGCAAAGTCCGTCAATGTACCGCGGAGGTTCCCATCTCGGCTACGCACTAGATCAGGATGTTGCTAACTTGCCGTGCTACCTTTCACTCGCATACGTGAATTTAAACGTTGTATACTTGACCTAGACCCGTCGTGTAAGTTTTTGTTTTGTGTCTGCGAACATCAGAGTCGATCTGAGAGCTCACTGTACCGGAGATATTGGAGGAGAGCACGAAATGCCTTTTCGACAATTCTCCGCGTTCCAGTGGGGTTCAAAAGCTCTTGGGCAGTGGAGTGGGGAGTCCTTCTTTTCTCGTCGGGTTTGAAAACCATGTTTCGGGTCCTCGCCGCTGCAAAAGCTATGCGTTGACTACAGGCTCCCCGAGAAACGCTCTGTGCTACCGGATCCTCGCGCTCCAAATCTGCGACCGGGCACTCTATGGCTCCGTCATCAAACTGTCTGGCTTTCTGAGTATAGAGGAGGCTATGATTTTACACTTACTTGGAGCAAAACGAATGCTACGCACGCGAGCCGAAGCCACAAGAGGCGCCAATGCGGCGCTCGCGCACTTGAATCAACTGCTCAAGGCTGGTTCACACATCTACGTTGGTTGAGTTTGGTTTGCAGCGCACACAACATAAAAACTCCTATGAAAACAAAAAGGCAAATTAAGCCGCAAAAAAAAAAAAAAAAATTAACGCGATTTGATGTTGCATTTGCGTTTTTGCCGTGTTTTGACGCTGTGCTGTTTTGGCAGGTTCTCTTTTGTTGCTGGTTTGCAGTAACCGAAACGACCGTAACGACAACGTCACCGGGACAGGTGTTCGACGTACACAGCATGGCAAGCGATGTAAGGGGTAACTTGTCGAAGCAATCCATGAGTCACGGTTTTTGCGGTGTTTTGGTCATTATGGTCCTTTCGGTTGCAAGCGACCGCGACCGTTGCAAATGTGTGAAGCAGGCTTAAGAGCTCGTGATCTGTACCCTTGCCCGTGCTCTGTGCCGCTGGTGTGGATTCTTTGTTTCTACCCGCATTATGGACAGATGGAATTACCACGTGCCCCATAGAGAACTATGGATAAACAAGAGGACGCTTCGCTTAATTTCAATCTGGGTCTCGAGGCCAATATACGATTGCAAATAAGGCGACTGAACGCCGCCATGTTTCGGCTCGTGAGGAAAAGTCCGTGCAATTGTAAGCTTGCCAAAGTTATGTTCACGCGTAAGCAGCACGCGCTTGCGCGCATGGGGCACGAGTCCGTCTCACTAATGTCTGCAGTAAAGCCAAAGGCACAGGCGCGTGAGCCCAGCTCGGCAGAATGCTTTTGTTCGTACGACAACTCGTGCGTAGGAGGCACTTTCCGAAGCCACGTGCTCGTGCAAATTTCCTTGCTTGCACAGCACATGTTTTTGAGGTGAGTATACACGATTGCAAGCTGGGCGACTTGCCGCCGCATGTTTCTATTCGAGCAGGCACACCTGTGCGTTTACAAGCGTGCCAAAGCTACGTTCACGCATATGTACGTTGCACGTGCTTGCACGCATGGGTCACCAGTTGGGGTGCCATGCTCGCATTTGTCTATATGGCGACATTTTTTTGGGGGGGGGGGGGATATTTATACAGCGTGTAGTTGGTCAGCCATTTAAAGTTGCGACGAGTCACTCGCTGTAGATGAGCAATTTAGCCAGTGCAGTACAACCGCTAGCCTGGGGTCTTTAACGTGCACCACGCAGTAGTGATACACGACCGCACGCCGGTACTATGGCGACGTGAGCGAACAAAAGCGTCGCTGTGGTCGGCCCACCACAGTTGGTCGAATGCTGACCATGACGTCAGCAAAGAAGGCTCATCGACGGAAATAAGGGGAATGTAAGTACTTCAATTTTGACGTTGTTGGCAGTGTTGCTTTGAGAGCGCTATGATTTCAGGCTTCCACCATGCCCATTACCAACACCATCGAACTTGTTGTTCACAAGGTAATGACGTCACTAAAGGTAACCGAACGAGGGCGCCACCGAAACATCTCGCCGCTAGTAAAGAGAGCTGTTTACGTTGCGGCTTTACACTTCGCACGCTGCAGACCCATGTATGATTCCTGCGGGCGGCGGGCAATATTTTTCAAAGATTTCGTCACATCGACGACGGACGCCCTACTATTAGAACTACAACATAGACAACTACAACTTCAACTACGGATGTCATTTTCAGTGATGGGAACAGCCCATTAGCTATCGCTGTAAAAAAAACAAAAAAAAAATGTTTGAAGCTCACATCTCGTATGTTTGTTTCGTAAGAAAAATGTCCTATTTAGAACCGTCCACTCAGATCTTCACCTTTTGTCCTTCGGTTACGTGCAATAACAATGTACAGTACTCGACGTATATGGAAAGCAATAAGCGGCTTTAGGCACATTTTCAATCTGAAATGTAATATAGACTCCGCGAGAAGTTATTTTTATGACCGGCGAAGGCAGACGAAGATTGTTGAAACACTGAACTTCCGGTGCGCGGTGTGACATGACCGACCTTTAAAGTCTCCAACATCGCCCGCATTGGTACCATCTAAACGGCCGTCGTGCGTCGTCGTGCGTATTCTACGCACCACGAGCTCGAAAAAGAATGAACACCCTGAACAGCTCAAAGCTGGTTGCACATTCGGTGGCTCTCGTATTTATTCTTAGTACTAAGATATATTTCTTTTGTGCAATTATCGTGTCTTACAATTGGAAAAAAAAAAAAATATCCGGAACAAAAAAACACGGTAATTTTTAATTTTTTTTTTCTAAAGGGATTTTTTTTTTTTGTGAAAACAGTACACAAATACATTATATGTACCGAGAGGAATGAAATGTCTGCATCGTAGTTTTTTCATCTCACTTCATCCCATTTCAAGCGAATTATTTGGCAACTTTTTCCAGTTTTTGTGTTAATCCATTTACTTTGATGACACGGTAGAGCTTATGTTGTCGAACGTTGTTTCAAGAACATGTTGCGGCTCTTACAACTATGTGCGAAACCGTATCACGTGCTGCTTCTTTTTCCAAACTGCCTGCTCGTCCTCGTCTTCCCAGACAATATTTGTTGGAGTTGTTATTGCTTCCGAGCTATAGTTTTCCTCGCCTTGGCCTTTTAAGAATGTCGCTTCAGCAATTTTCGTTTACTGATCTTGTAAGTCCCGTTCCTAATAGTTTCGCAGTGTTTAAAGCCTCTCTCAGACAGAAAAACACACCAGCGACAAAATATCGACCAACACCTAACGTCTGCTGAAGACTCAAAGTTCAGTACGATCGAAAGACACCGTCACCCACCTCTGCAAGACTGACCGTCGAAGCCTCCCACCAGTCGCCAGTGCGCAGTTGATTCCTAGGCCTTCGTGAAGCTTCACGACACGTCCTTTCCGAGACTGCGCGTGACTGGGGGGATGTTTTCGCTAGCATTTCCTGTCGGACCCATAAGCTATCAGCAGCAGCTTTCATTGTGTTTTTTTTCTATCATTTACTATACGCCTTCTTATTCTTTTGTTATATGCTATGCGCCTACATGTGTTTAGCGCGAAACACATGTACAACGGAAACCGTCCAATCCGACGTGCGGACTGCCAGAATGCCCTTCGGGGGCGAGGGTTTTCGTACACCGGAGAGCGTTGAAAACCCTCGCCTCCGACCGTCGTATTGCCTGATTGGACGTCGGATCGGACGGTTTAGCGCGAGACAGTTGCGCGTCAAAACTCTCCGATCCGACGTGCGAACCGCCGGAATGACGTTCGGAGGCGAGGGTTTTCGTCGCACCGGAGCGTGGGACGGGGGCTCCGTCCGGCGCCGGCATGCGACCAACTTGCCAGATATCGCCGCACGGCTGTCCGATTTTCGGAGGGCCGCAGCCAATGGCAGCACGGATGGCGCGAAGGTCATGTTGTCACGTGACTTTCGGACTGATCGGGCGAGGAGGCGCTTCGTGGTTCGGGCAGTTCGGGGAAGCAGATCTCCCCCTCTTTTACAACGCCTACACACACACATGCGGCGGTGCGCGGTGCGTCACGCGACGCGAGTCGTCTTTGTGAAGGAGATGGACGCCATCGAGTTTTCCCGCGCGCACAAAACGAGCTGCTGATTTCGCGCGCTAAAGCAAGCCGGCCTTCTGGGACCGATCGAGACCGCCGAAACCCGAATATACTCCGTTTCACCTTAAGGCCCCTACGCACATTCGCGTCTGACAGCGTTTGAGTGCGTTTGACTGCGTTGCGTCGCGAAACGAAAGCGAGTCATCATCTCTTCTGTGCTTCATATGAAACGTAGAATCCAAATAGAGGAATAGCTTGGCACGCGACATAAGAAGCAGGGATGTCCCGGTTTCTCGAAGCCGCAACGCAGTCAAACGCACTCAAACGTTAATGTGCGTAGGGGCCTTTACGATGGACAGCAGCGGACGCTACGAGCCATTCCCATGTCATGTGAGTGTCACGTGAACTTTCGGGAGAGACGTAGCAATGCGCGCGGTACGTAGTCACGTGATTTTTACGGAGTGCTCGCTTCGCTGGGATGGCCCCTAAGGTCCGCTGCGGTCCATCGCGATTAAGTGATGTTCAGCGGAAAAGGAGCCTCACGGAAAATCTTCACACACGCACACTTTAATCGAATGTAATGAAATATTATGTTTGTTTTAAAGTCAGAAAAACCAAGAAGGGCGAGGGAAGTATTTTAGTTTTCTAGGCTAGGTGGCGCGAGCTAACGCCCGTTATAAATATAGCCATTGGCATCCATCCATCCGTTCGGTAGAGGGATACCCGAAACTGGGCGGAGCTTAACGGAGCGACGCAACGACGCGTCGGAAACCATGTGTCGCGAACCGTCCTGTGCGGCGATTCGGAGCAGCCATCTTCCCGACAGTTCGCACGCCGGATCGGACAGTTTTGACGCGCATGTGTTTCGCGCTTTTCGTCGTACATGAGTTTCGTACTGACACACGCTTCCGACCTTGCATGCGACACGACGATCCGTTCGGCTCCGCCCAGGAGATCCAAGCAATCCAGCGGATTTCCGCGTTCATAGATTTCTGGTCCCAGATTGACGGTTTAGCTCGCACGAGCGAAGTTAGGAGCTCGTTCTCGCTAGCGCGTGCATTCTTTGCCAGGGCCATTTTTTTTCGAATGGGTCAGTGGGATCCACGCGTCCGGCTTCCCGTCTCCCGTCCCGTTTTCTTGTTCGTCCCGCCAGACCCAATACGTCATCATGACGTTCGCGCTAGCTGTGCTGTCATTAGCTGGACGTTTCCGGCAGTCCGTCCGCCATGCGAAACTATCTGGCACGTTGGACGCACGCCGATCGCCGATCCGACTTTCTGAAGCGCGAGACACATGCGCGAAAAATCCATCCAATCCGACGTCCAATCCGGCAAAACGACTGCCTGATCCGAAATATTTGGTCGCTTCAAGCGCGAGACACATGCGCGAAAAATCCATCCGATCCGACGTCCGATCCGGCAGTACGACTGCCTGATCCGAAAAATTTGGTCGGATCCGACGTCGGATCGGCGATCCGACGTGCGTCCAACGCGCCAGATATTTTCGGACGGCGGACGGATTGTCGGATGCGTCTAGCCAATCACAGCACAGCTAGCGCGAACGTCATGATGACGCACTGAAGCGCTCATGCATGGTGGCGAAGTTAGCGCACAGTGATTATGGTGATGCCGGAACTGGGCGGAGCCGAACGGATCGTCGTGTCGCATGCAAGGTCGGAAGCGTGTGTCTCAAACTGTCGCGTGCGGCAATCCGGAGCGGCGTTCGGACTGTCGGATCGGACGTCGGATCGGACGATACTGACGCGCATGTGTCTCGCGCTTCAGACGTCGGATCGGCGATACGGCGTGCGTCCAACGTGCCAGATAGTTTCGCAGGGCGGACGGACTGTCGGAAGCGTCCAGCCAATGACAGCACAGCTAGCGCGAACATCATGATGACGTACTGGGCCAGGCGGGACGAACACGATAACGGGACGGACGAGGGGAAGCCGGACGCGTGAATCCCGCTGACCCATTCGAGAAAGATGGCCCCAGCAAAGAATGCACGCGCTAGCGAGAACGAACTCGTAATTCGCTCGTGTGAGCTGAACCGTCAATCTGGGACCAGAGATGACCTCCGGAGTCCGCTGGAACGCTTGAATCTCCTGGGGCCTGGGCGGAGCCGAGCGGATCGTCGTGTCGCATGCAAGGTCGGAAGCGTGTGTCTCAAACTGTCGCGTGCGGCAATTCGGAGCGGCGTTCGGACTGTCGGATCGGACGATTCTGCCGTTCATGTGTCTCGCCCTTGAAGCGACCAAATATTTCGTGTCAAGCGCGAGACACATGCGCGTCAGTATCGTCCGATCCGACGTCCGATCCGACAGTCCGAACGCCGCTCCGGATTGCCGCACGCGACAGTTTGAGACACACGCTTCCGACCTTGCATGCGACACGACGATCCGTTCGGCTCCGCCCAGTTCCGGCATCACCATAATCACTGTGCGCTAACTTCACCACCATGCATGAGCGCTTCAGTGCGTCATCATGACGTGCGCGCTAGCTGTGCTGTGATTGGCTAGACGCATCCGACAATCCGTCCGCCGTCCGAAAATATCTGGCGCGTTGGACGCACGTCGGATCGCCGATCCGACGTCGGATCCGACCAAATTTTTCGGATCAGGCAGTCGTACTGCCGGATCGGACGTCGGATCGGATGGCTTTTTCGCGCATGTGTCTCGCGCTTCAGGCAGTCGTACTGCCGGATCGCACGTCGGATCGGATGGATTTTTCGCGCATGTGTCTCGCGCAAGGTACAACTCGTCGAAAGCAAGTGTCGCCGGTCTCGCGGCGTGATCAAAGCTTCCTTGGCACGCCGATTGCTGCCTCTTTGTGCCTTCGCACGCTTGGATACTGATCAAGAATCGACGCCGGACCAAAGCTCTGAATGTGTCGCGCGTAGATGCCTTTAGATCATTTATATATACTATATCAGCCACGGAGTTCTGGATCGTCCAGCTGTTCCGGTGAGTTGCTATCCATAAAGGAGGGAAAGCAATCCATACGTTTGTTCTTATGCACTATTAACCATGGCTACGTTCCAAATCTACTCTAATAGATCACATAGCAGCACAAATAGAGCCACACTGTGGAGCAAGGAGGGTTTTCAAAGGCAAAAGGCAAAAGTACAAGAGGCGAGAATGAAAATCTTCGAAGCGCGGCCCATATGGTCGTGTGCAATCTGTTGACCAATCACAATTAGGCGAGCCGCGCTCAAACGTCAAGTGCAATTAGGTAGGTTGATAATGAGCCAGCACTGATCAGTGATGAAGAGCTGTTTTGCGCAGTATTCTGTAAATCGTCTAAGGACGAAAAAAATGAAAGCCGTTTACAACTCCCTGTAACGCCGAATTCGAGCGTAGCTCTTGAGGAGGAGGAGGGAAGGGTACGGGGGAGGGTGGTCGCGTGACCTCGGGGGGGGGGGGGGGGAGGGGTCACGTGACGATGACGTCATCAGTGATGATGACGATGCGGCTGCCAATGACGTCATCAGTGACGTCACTGCCCTATTGAAAAATATTTTTAACCGGAATGTCATTTCCAGTAAAATTCGATTTTACTGGATTATGGGACTGTTTTCACTTCCAGTAAGGCTGCAGTTTACCGGAATGTCACCGGATTTTTTACTGGAATGGCACTGGTTGTTTTACAGGAATGTTACCGGATTTTTAACGGAAGTATATTTCCAGTAAAAATCTATTTTACTGGATTATGGGACTCTTTTCACTTCCAGTAAAGCCAGAATTTACCAGAAGATCACCAGATTGGCCGGAATTTACTGTGTTTTTCTTTCTTTTTTCGGACGTCAACGGAAGGCACTTAGGAGGAAGCCGGTGAACCGTGGTTGGTGTATGTTTACCAGATGCTGGACGGTTCGCTAACAATTAAAGTGGTTAGTCCATATAGACCTGAAGGTTCTATGTATATATTTAACCGGGTCGATACCAGTGAAACAATTTGCAGAGTTGTAGACAAAAGCAATCAGACCAAATAGGAACAACCAAGTCCTTTGCCGCAAAAGATATCTTTCGAGGTACTCACAATGCCGCTGGCTAAATTCCTAGACGCACGGTAGTTCAACAAATAAAACCGCGCAGGTGCACCACACGGACACTACTCGTATACTGTCAGCAGCACGTTTAGCGAAAACCACGAACGCGCTGAGCGAACATCCGCCGCCGTTGAGAAATCCCGGGCACACTCACGATGTCGTCCCTGATGACGTCGCCGCGGGTGCACCAGGCGTCAGTAGCACGTTTAGCGAAAACCACGACCGCGCGGAACGAACATCCGCCGCCGTAGAGAAATCCCGGGCACTCTCACGATGTCGTCCCTGATGCCGTCGCCGCGGGTGCACCAGGCGTTAGGAGCACGCTTAGCGAAAACCACGACCGCGCGGAACGAACATCCGCCGCCGTAGAGAAATCCCGGGTACACTCACGATGTCGTCCCTGATGCCGTCGCAGCGGGTGCACCAGGCGTCAGTAGCGCGCTTAGCGAAAACCACGACCGCGCGGAACGAACATCCGCCGCCGTTGAGAAATCCCGGGCACACTCACGATGTCGTCCCTGATGCCGTCGCCGCGGGTGCACCAGGCGTCAGTAGCACGCTTAGCGAAAACCACGACCGCGCGGAACGAACATCCGCCGCCGTAGAGAAATCCCGGGCACACTCACGATGTCGTCCCTGATGCCGTCGCCGCGGGTGCACCAGGCGTCAGTAGCACGCTTAGCGAAAACCACGACCGCGCGGAGCGAACATCCGCCTCCCTTGAGAAATCCTGGGCACACTCACGATGTCGTCCCTGATGCCGTCGCCGCGGGTGCACCAGGCGTCAGTAGCGCGCTTCGCGAAAACCACGAAAGCGCGAAACGAACATCCGCCGACGTTGAGAAATCTTGTGCACAGTCTTTTTCGCTCGCTGGATGCTTCTGAAGGCGGACGGACAGAGGCGTAAGAAACAGGTCACTGAAAAATATATTCTTTCCTTAAATTTGACAAAATGCGCCACAAGACAAGGACAGAGCAAGTACGACAACACGAAGCGCTTCGTGTTGTCGTACTTGCTCTGTCCTTGTCTTGTGGCGCATTTTGTCAAATTTAAGCCATGTACCAACCAGTGGCGTCACGAGGGTCAGCGGCACCCGGAGCGGTAGCCCGCCGCGACCCTGCCCCCCCCCCCCCCGCTCTCGCGTGGCCCGCCGCGGCATCCCCGCCCGCTCTCGCGTGGCGTCGGCTTCCAGTGATGTTCGGTGTCCGGAAACGAGAGTGGCTTCCGGTAGGATTCCAGCGGCGGGTAATCGAAAGTGGTTCTGGTAAACTTGCAGCGAAAGTGGCTACGCTGGTTTCTGGTGAAAATGAGTGGAAATTAACCCGTTTCCGCCGAATGTCACTGGAAGTTTTTGCCGGATTTTAACCGTAAGTGGCTCCGGTAAAAGGTCCAGCGAAATCTGGTTACTGGAAGTGGCGGCCGGTAATATTTCCATCAAAAAACTGGTAAACTACGCTGGTTTCTGGTGAAAATGAGTGGAAATTAACCCGTTTCCACCGAATGTCACTGGAAGTTTTTGCCGGATTTTTCAAAAGGTTGATGACGTCATCAGTGACGGTGACGATGCGGATGCCGATGACGTTATCAGGGACGTCACTGATGACGTCATCAGTGATGATGACGATGCGGCTGTTGATGACGTCATCAGTGACGTCACTGATGACGTCATCAGTGGCGATGACGATGCGGATGACGTCATCAGTGACGTCACTGTTGACGTCATCAGTGATGATGAC
Organism: Ixodes persulcatus; assembly: GCA_013358835.2. Lineage (NCBI taxonomy): Eukaryota > Metazoa > Arthropoda > Arachnida > Ixodida > Ixodidae > Ixodes > Ixodes persulcatus. The sequence goes on along the minus strand of JABSTQ010008531.1, from coordinate 11,122 downwards.
GATGCGGATGCCGATGACGTCATCAGTGACGTCACGTGTCCCATAATGCACCGCGCGGTTACGCCGACGCCGACGGCGACGCCGACGCCGCTCAAGCCGGAAACGGGCGCCTAAGAGCTGCGCTCTAAAAGAGGCGTACCTTGCCCCCCTCTTCCGTCGCTACTGGACGCTGGAATAAGCTCGTTTCTGGACCGCGAGTGCCGCAAGTATACAGTTGTCAGAGTAAAGTAAGACGCTGATCCAGAGGCACATACGGCTTCATGCACATTGCACTCGCAAAGCACATTCACACGGCGTCGATTCTTGGTCGGTATCCAAGCGTGCGAAGGCAGAGAGACACGGCACTTCGGCGTGCCGAGGAAGCTTTGAACACACTGCCAGACCGGCGAAACTTGCTTTCGACGAGTTGTGCTTTTTTCCTGCGGTACTGCGCTTTCGTAAAATTTTCTACGTGTTCACAACGGCAAGTCTCAACGGTGCACTGAGTCTTAAAAAACTTCTTCGGCGAATGACGACGAACGAGTAGAAAACGTGTCTACAACACGCTGGAAAACCGCAGCAAAAGGCTAGCACAACCGCCAATCGTATCCCAGCAAGGTTGCCGTCTGGTGGCTTCACTCGCGCTGCACCGAACAAGCGGGGAAGCGCGATCCAGCAATTGTCATTGAGATCAGTGGGTACACGCTCATGGGTATAGTGCTCACACCTGCCTGTTTAAAAAAAGGAAGCTGAAGCAGTTCTGTATCTGAGGAAAAACACGTCTTTATTTGGGCTCCAGGATAACAAATACGATATAATTTTTTTCAATTTGGTGCACGAAATCTGCTGCAAATTATTTTCGAAGTAGCGCTGAAGCCTCTTCTTCCCGGAGCGTGACGTCATGTCGAGAGTTTTCGGAATCTCCGCACTCGTGCATTTCAGTACCAAAGCTATGAACGCGCAGTCTTGCTGCTTAAAAAAAATATAAAAAAGACGTCACGACCGGTGACAGTGCGGGGTGATATACCCAACCATATTGCATTAGAGCTGTAGACCATTTGCTATATTACCCAAGTATCAATGAGAATGCAGGGATTGGTGGTCCACGCGCCACGCGTGCACGCCTTCCCCGTATAAAAGATTCGAAGTAAATAACCAAAATAAAGCGTTGATGAACGCGCGTGCAAGATGCAATTTATTTTAGGGATTTGCTTTAGAAAAGTTACTACTGCTGAGGCCAACACGTGCGGCGAGTGGAACACCAATCTCTGCATTTTCCGTGATGCTTGGGTAATTTAGCGATATGTCTTGCACGTGCTGCCCACACGCACGATACGCTCTTGGCGACCAAAAAATCTCGGAGGTTTTTCGTGCTTCCACGCGTTTAGTTTCATCTTCAGGAAAACGAACGTTATATTTAGATTCACGGGATAAAAATACTATACAATTTAAATCTAACTGTGTTCTTTTTTTTTCTGAAGAACTCTTCAGCTTAATTTTAACATCTATATTTCACTGTCCTCCGTGTTCGTGTTTCTTAAAAATCGAGGAGTGACGTTACAGGGTTTTCTTTTAACTCACGGATTGGGTGTTTATTGGTGTCAATATTAGGTATTAGACAAAAATAGGCATTTATCGGGGCTTACGTTGAAGAAAACAGGACGCAGTCGTGTAATTTGTTAACCTCCAGGGAACATGAGAGTGTCCCGTAAACCCTATTTTCCGGATCATATAGTCCGCACCCGGTGCATAGTCCGCAAGGGCAAATTTGAGGTCAAAAATAAAAGTGTTTGCTTAAACACCCGGTCCATAGTCCGAAACCCGGACATAAGCTCAACGAACAAAAGCTCACCCATTTTTTCACAGACCCGGACAAAAGCTCACCAGGAGAAAATTTCATTTAACGCGAGTGCGAACAACTTAGGTGCATGCGTGCGACACAAGAATGCAACGATAAATAAAATCTGACTGGCGCATGCTTTATTGATTAGAGTAGAAACAAGTTTATTTATCGTTTTTTTAGAAGCAAATGCAGTCCCCTAATAGCTCCTGCAGTCTTGGTAGACCTTTGTGTACCTAGAACCCCTCGCAAAAAAAAAAATTTCAGACGATTCTGCAGGCGCAGAGTGGATTTTCGTATCCGCTTCACTGGGGGCTCACCTCTCCGGGCTTGTGTCAATGCCGTGGCAACGAGCGCCTGATTTTGCTGTAGGCATTCAATCAGAGTCCAGACGCTTGGAAGGGAAAGGCCGACAAGCTTCTGGAACCCGGTATTCCATCCTTCTTAGGTGTTGTTCGTCCGGTCTTTATCTTAAAGAGTGGCGTCGTACATATTCCGTCGTTCCGGTGGAAACTCCGGTCGCCGTCAGCAGTCAGGCAAAGGGAAGAATTCACTCCGAGTGTCGCCGCAGAAGGAGCAGAAGCATAACGGAAGGGGCCGTTGACATACGTGCAATCAAAATAGTCCAGCAGGTCGCCGATTTCGCCGGTAGACTTTTCCCTCATGTAGGTTAGCCCTTCGGGCGCAAGCTGTGGTGGAAAGAACGCCTGCCTATCCAAACTCCCCCACAGCTTTGTAAATTGGTCATCTGTCTTGTACTTGTCCAAAAGGCCCAACTCCCGTTCCTTCAAGATATTTTAAAAATTCGCAACTCAATGGTTTGTATATTACAGTTTTGCTTCGGTTTCCCTTTCACATCACTTCGAGATAATCCTTGAATTCAAATACATTTACGACGCACAGTGACGGAAAGAATTTCATTTTCTTAGCCATTCAATTCAAATATTACCCTGAACCCTAAGAAAACTCATTCATTATTAATGAAGAGACATTGTGCCTAACCTTTATGTGCGCGTTTAGTGTTACATAAGCACAATGAAAAAGCGAGGTCGCCGAAGGGTGACGTCGCTTCTTCGGTCACTCTTCGGGTTCAGAAGCTTCGGTTCACGAAGTTTCTTGGCCGTGGCACAAGGGTGCTACAGCATATAGTGATTCAAGCAGGTTCGATCTTATCAGCTAAACTCAGTTTCGGTGACCTAAATTTTGGTCCCAAATTGTTGGTTTTCTGCCTGTTACGGCTTATCTGTCGTCACCTTTGCATGGTATGGGGTACCAGTTTTCCTAAAAATGGTGCAATGTCCATCGCGTCCGCACTTTATCCCAGCCCGTGTTTCGCAAGGGTAGAAAAAAAAAAGAGGTGACCTTTTGTCCCGGTTTCTGAAAAAACGGGTGAGCTTTTGCCCGGTCAGCATTAGTCCGGTGAGCTTCTGTCCGGTGAGCTTTTGTCCGGTTAACTTTTTTCCGGTTAGCTCGTAGTCCTCACATCGTGCATAGTCCGAACTTAGTGCCAAATCCGAACGTAAGAATTATCAGGCACTGCACACCTGGACAAAATGCCCACTGTATTAGTTCAGAGAGAATTAGGTACCCTACATAAATCAACATTATTATACAATGTGATTCATAAAACCCTTCACGTCTTACCACAGGGTGATTCCACGTCAGTTCATGCAATGATGGTCCGGGTCATAATTTAGATATTTTTGTTAAAAATATATATGAAAGCCATGTTCTTGGGAGGAACATTCAGCTATATATGAACGCCGTAACAATTGTTTTCGTTGTGATATAGAATAGAGAAGCTCGAGGCGTGGAAATTGAGAAGATTTCACGATGCTACTTTGCACAGTCGTCATTTCCTCATCGAAGCTTTCACGTCACCATAACTTTTTTAATATGTTTTACAGAAGATATACAACACATACACCAAAAATTTAAAACATCAATAAAATATTTCCATCCAAACAAAAAAATCAAACATGGCATAAAAACGCGTTTTAGAGACATATTCACAATTATTTTGCAAATAAACCACCTTTCATAATACTTCACAAAACCTATCAAAATGCGCGTCCTTAAATATTCCTTACGAATATATAAAGATAATATGCCCAACCTTAATTATCTTTTTGTTATTAACGCGGAAATGCGGCTGATTTCTCAAAAGGTGGCAAGATTGGGTGTCGATATTTAAAAAAACTACATCTTTTATTTTATTTAAACTCCCCTTGGCACTTTGCGGTGACTTGAACTAACCTCTGATGGCAAAAGATTGAGTAACATATGGCCTCCGAACGGGAAAATCTACGACAAACCTTCACTCGGAGCGAGCCGAGGTCTTCGTCAAAGCGGCTTTGCCGCACAGCCCCAAACATTTTGAGCGTTAGTTATGGCATGTATATTATATTATTAAAATTCTTTTTTTAATAAGAGGTGACAATTAGTGACGTGAAGAGGGACTTTGAGCTGGAATACCATTAATTATCTTACAATTCACAGAAACAAAACGGCCCCACTCTGCAAATTCGCTAACTATGCATACTGTTAGGAAGAAGTGGTACGGCAGAGCGGCGCGCGCTCGACGAGCATTCACAGAGCACGGACTGTTCCTGGACGAATGTCACCCCTACTATCCATCTTGTATCTAATCATTCCTCATTAAATCACCCTATAATTGTAACCTAATACGTGGTGGAGGTGCAGCAAAATCCCCAACCTCTCCACTCCGCTCATCTGACCTGGAGCTGCGCAGCGGCCGCTTCACCTCTGCAACCATGCCCGATGAGAACGCCAACACAACGGACCAGCGGCCTCTACCCATCAAGAATCGCCAACGTGACCCCCCCGAATTCGCCGGTACCCCTGATTCTGACGTCCAAGACTGGCTGGAGAATTACGACCGCGTGAGTCAGCATAATCGTTGGGACGACATGATCAAGCTCGCCAGCGTTGTGTTTTTCCTGAAAGGCACAGCACTACAATGGTTCGACAACCATGAAACCGAAATCAAATCATGGGACGCGTTCAAAGCCGCCTTTGCGGACGTCTTTGACACACCTGAACGCCACAGACAGCAAGCCAAGGACAAGCTTTCCAAGCGGTACCAAGCCGCCTCTGAATCTTCGACCTCTTATATCGAAGACGTACTCCGCCTTTGCGTCCGCGTCAACGCAGCTATGCCAGAGGACGAGAAACTCAGGCACCTCTTCAAGGGGTTGTTACAGCAACTGTTTTCTGTCGTCGCCCCTAAATCGCCTCCGACCGTCCACCAGCTCATTGCGGAATGCAAGAAGTACGAAGAGCTCCAAAGCGGCGGGATCTTCAACGCTCCGTTTGAACGCCTCCCGCAAGTGTCCGCCCCATCTACCGCCGGTGAGCTTTCTACTCTTATACGAAAAATCGTTCGCGAAGAATTACGCGAATTTGTGGCTTCCTTTCGCCCCTCCGCCGACATTTCACGACCACAAACCGAGACTTCTAGTGTTCAGCAAGTCATCAAGGATGAACTTCGGGCTGCGCTTTGCCCCGTCGCTCCCGTTCCTTGCCCTCACGTCCCACCGCCTGCTTTCTCGCCGCCCATCTGCGCCTTGCAGCACGCATCCCCACACCTCTGCCCCGTGCAGCATTTGAATAACGTTTCCCCACCTCCTCGACGTTACGGACCACCCCGAAGAACTGAGGCATATCGCACCGAAGACAACCGTCCGGTATGCTTCTACTGCCACTCACCTGGCCACGTTATTCGCTACTGCCGAAGCCGTTTTGAGTCCGAGAGATACAATCGCATCCCCACTTCTACCCCAAACTTCAACGACCACAACCCCAGCCGCACCACCAATGTCCGCCGCAACTGGAGTCCTCCCCCTTTTCTTGGTTCTCGGCGTGGCCGGTCCCCATCCCCCTATTCTCGACGTCGCTCCGTCTCGCCGTTTATTGACGCCACCGCCGCATCTCCACCGTCAAACTAAACAACGCAGCCTGTCGTCACACTGGAGGTCAGGCTGCATGGCCGTCAACAGCCCCAAATCCTCCTTTTCTTGGCCCTACCACTATCGCCGTCGAAATTGGAAGAGAAAAAGTCGCAGCTTTAATCGACACAGGTGCAGCAAAATCCTGCATTTCTAATCAACTCCGTCGCCGTTTACACAAAGTGCTAACTCCACCATCTCCTGGACATTTTCTTCGCATGGGAAACAGTGACCTCGTACAACCTCTCGGTCACTGCACTATGCCGGTTCAGATCGGTGGCACCTCCTACATAATTCTGTTCACTGTACTCGAAAATTGTGTTGTCGACGTTATATTGGGATGGGATTTTCTTTCGGCCACTGACGCGACCATTGACTGCGCCAGCCGGGAATTACTCTTGAACTCTTCGCCGACTACTGACGCCACCTGTGAACTTTACCCTATTTTTCTTCACGCCAGTGACGATAACATCTTACCTCCTCTCTCGGCTGCCTATATCACACTCACGCCGAACCGTCCTCTTCCATGCACCTCCGGTCTTATCGAGCCCATCGCCAGCCTTGTCACAAAGAAGCCTGTCATCATTCCCTACTGCATCGCCGACACACTTCAAGGACAGGTTTCTCTCTTCATCACCAACACCTCAGTTGAACCACAAATTGTTCCCCGTGGTGCCCGCTTGGCTACACTCAATACTCATACCTGCGAAAACTTCGTACCCCTTTCTGACAGCATTGACATTCAGACCTTGTCAGCCCCTCCGGACACTAACATGCACGTTGCGAAGATGGTAGACACCCGCTTATCTGACGGCCAAAAAGCAGCTTTAACCCAGCTTCTTCTTTTATATGAAGACCTCTTCGACTTCGACAATCGACCCCTTGCGCAGACGTCGGAGGTCTCCCATCACATCGAAACGGGCGACGCCTCTCCCGTTCGAAGTCGCCCATACCGAGTTTCATCGGCAGAGCGCCAGGTCATTCACGAACACGTCACGGATATGCTTCGCAAGAAAATAATTGAACCTTCATCAAGCCTCTGGTCGTCACCTGTAGTCCTCGTAAAGAAAAAAGATGGAACCTGGCGCTTTTGCATAGATTACCGACGCTTAAACAAAATTACTTCCAAGGACGTCTACCCTCTACCCAGAATTGACGACACTCTCGAAACTCTTCAAGGATCATCCTTCTTCTCTTCAATGGACCTTCGCAGTGGCTATTGGCAGATACCCGTTGCGGATATTGACAAACATAAAACTGCCTTCATTACATCCGCTGGCCTCTATCAGTTTAACGTCATGCCCTTTGGTTTGTGTAATGCCCCAGCCACATTTGAACGAATGATGGACACTGTGCTGCGTGGCCTCACCTGGAATATATGCCGATGAAATCTAGACGATATCATTGTTTTTTTCCAGTTCATTCTCTCAACACTTGAAAAGGCTGAAGCACGTCCTAGACTGTTTTCGATCAGCCCACCTACAACTTAACTCGAAAAAATGTGTCTTTGGAGCACGCCAAATCAAGGTTTGGGTCACATTGTCAGCGCTGACGGAATTCGCCCTGACCCATCCAAGGTACAAGCCGTTTCTGAATTTCCAGTGCCCAAACATCTGAAAGACGTGCGCGCCTTCCTCGGTCTTTGCATCTACTTTCGCAAATTCATACCCGGATTCGCCCACATCGCTGAACCCCTAAACTCACTTCTCCGTACCAATGCGACCTTCCAATGGAGTCGCGAACAAAACGATGCCTACCAAGCCCTCAAGACTGCCTTGACGACCGTTCCAGTTCTTGATCATTTCGTCCCAGGTGCTGACACGGAGATCCGCACAGATGCAAGCGGCCACGGCATCGAGAACGTCTCCGGCGTCCAGCGTGTGATTGCCTATGCAAGCCGTACGCTTACAAAATGTGAGCGAAATTACAGTATAACAGAACGCGAGTGTCTGGCCGTTGTTTGGGCAATTTCAAAATTCCGTCCTTATCTCTATGGTAAACACTTCACTATCGTCACTGATCACCATGCATTATGCTGGTTAACAACGTTAAAAGACCCTTCTGGACGTCTTGGCCGTTGGTCCTTGAAATTACAAGACTACACATTTACAGTGCACTACAAATCTGGCAAACGACACCTTGACGCGGACAGTCTTTCAAGATGTCCCCTTCGTCGCAACGTCCACCTTCCGCCGACCCCGACACAACAACGGCCGTCTTAGACTCCATCGACATTGCTGCCGCACAACAGTCTGACCCTTTCTTACACCCCATCATTCACCACTTACTGGGCTTATATCAAAACCCTCCTGCGCAAATTCTACGCCGTGCCCGTCTATTCCAACTCAGGAATGGAGTCCTCTATAGGCGGAATTATGACATCCACGGACGCGCTTGGCTTTTGGTTATCCCCCTACAACTACAAAGAGATGTCATTCAAGCCCGCCATGACGACACAACAGCCGGACATCTCGGATTTGCCAAAACGTACTTCCGCATACTGTTGCGAAAGGCCCCAGGAGACGACCTTGCTCCTCCAAACCGACCGGCACAGGTGAACGCCCTGGAGCATCGTCGCCAGGTGGATATATGGTCAGCTGCGCCCGGAGATAGAGCGAGAGGCGCATTGGAGCCGCCAACGCACCTTGGTACTCGGGGACGAGGTGACCTTCTCGTAAAGGATCATCGGGTTGACCCGCGCCAGTGTCATCTGGCCGTCTTTACCGTCCGGCCCCTCTCCTTGCTTCGGCTGTCTGACCTCGAAGCACGGCGACACGACAGCCTTGGGACGTCCTCGACGAAGGAGGGGCTTTACTCAATTTCCCCAGCTTAGATCGCCCATGGGATTATCCCCTAACACACGGAAGCCAGGACGCCTGCAATTATGGATGTCTTCCGCCTTCCCCGACTTCGATGGCACCATTGTCCGCCGAGAGTGACCGGCGACAGCGCGGCGAAGGACGTCTGGCCCACGGAGTGCGTGACGCGTGTGGCAGTGTGTGAGAGAGAGGGAAGGGGGCGTGCCTGAACGTAGCCAAGACTGACCACGCTGTTTCGGTCAAGGCAGGGACGATAGGGATTCCCTACTAGGGATGTGGGGAAATGTGACGTTATAAAAGCAGCAGCAGGCGGCTGCTACTGGGTGTTCTCTGGGGTTCTCCCGTTGATGATGTAACCTGTCTATATGTATATATAAAGAGTTATTACGAGACACCCCTCCTGCTCCCTGGTCCTTCCCGATGCCGGCTGCCACACGAGTTCCTGCCCTGATTCGGCTCCCTGCCGTACCCAAAGCGCCCGGACAACCGCTCGGTCCCAACAACTGGATGGCAGCGGCGGGATCGACTTCACCGGACCATGACTTCTTGTGTGGGTGAGTGCCCGGCCCTTTCTTTCTCAATCTGCCAGACCCATTAGCTCTAAGTTTTGCCTTTGGGGGTTGGGGATAGTCGTTGTTAGAAGGACTGTGTGACCGTTCTGACGCGAGCATTTTTGTGGGAAAGAGGGCCAGCACAAGCTAGATCATGAGTCTAGAGGCATTCCGCTTGTACGAGTTGGTACAAGTTTGTACCGAATTAGGGATTGATTTGGGGCATATAAAAAGAAAGCCGCATATCATAGAACTCCTTCAGGCGGAAGACGTCAGCGTTGAGGAGTTCACAGAGGCTCCGGAGGAGGTTCGCGGAAGGGAACGGGAGGCTCGCGAAAGGGAACAGGAGGCTCGCGAAAGGGAACAGGAGGAACGAAAGAAGCGGGGCAAAGAGGAGGCTCTGGAGAGGGCGAGATGGGAGCTCGAAAAACGCGAGTATAAGCGCGAAATGGAGCGGCTCGACTACGAGTTCGAGCAGCTCGAGCTCGCGAAGCAAACTCGGGAGTCGGAGTCTCTTCCTCGGGCGACAACAGGCGTTGAAGGGGTGACAGGGAAGGCGTGTCAGGGAAAGGAGAAAGTGGGAGCTGGGGACATAGAGATGACCGAAAACCAGCGTCATTCTCCCGACACGACCGTCGCCGTTCTTCGCAACCCCGACCCAAAGTCCGAGCGGCGGGACGGTGAAAGTGACGTGGAGGCAGCGACAGAAGTGGTGTGTCAGGAAAAGAGGAAAACGGAAGCTGGGGAAACCGAGGTGAAGGGAAACCAGCGTGTTTCCTCCGACACCACCGACGGTGTTCCACGCAAGACCGATGCCGTTCCGCACAAAATCGACCCCGAGCTGCGGGAGAAAGAAGAGAAGGCTCTTCGGGCGTCCGGCGGCGACTTCCCAGATGTCGAAGGCGACGCCAAGACGGAGACGACGCCGGGGAGGTCGAGCCAGCTCCTGGAGAGCGACGCCGAGATGCCGGGGAGAGCGGCCCAGCAATCAAGCCAGGGTCCTGACCGCTCTGATCGGCACCCGTGCGGCTTTGGGACCAAGCCCACGGCGCCGTCGCAGGAGTCTAAGCGGCCCACCAGGAGGGAGGTGATTGAGATTTCCTTCGACGAGATCAACCAATCCTGCCTGGTGCGGTTGCGGAGCCCGGACTCCAGACCATTCACGGAGTCCAGGTGCCAGGAGAACATCGACGAGCACGCGTCCGGCAGCAAGTCGTCGTCGAGGTTGGAGGACGGGAGACCCCAAGCCGGCCATCCCAGGTGACCTGCATCCGGCGGCGGCTGCGCGAGCAAGGGACCCACCGGGGACACGATGGAGCCCGGGCGGGACAAAGCAGACCCGACGCAAGTGCACCTGAGGACGTCGTCGTGTTCGCGGCAAGGTGAATCTGAGACCAAGAACTCGGATGCCGTCAGGAGCAGGCGATTGAGACTGAAGAGGAAAAGGCAGCGCCGGATCAGCGTTGTACGATTTGGCAGCGACGCTTCCTGCAAAAAGCGTCCAGGGAAGCGCGACGAGCGCCACTTCAGAAAGAGGAAGCGGTCATCGAGGGTGGGAGGGGGAAAACTTCAGGACCCCCATCCTAACGAGCCACGAGCCCACAGCTCAAGTACGAGAAAGGGGCCTGGAAAAGGTACCAACGAGCCTGGGACGACTCAACGAGGTTCCAGACGGAGGCCCCTTCATCGCCCGTGGTTCAGCCTGGCGTCACGTCGGACGTGGAGACCGAGGGAGATCTCTGGGACTGCAACTTCGTGCCTGCACGCAAGTCCAAGGAAAAGAACTTGAACAGCTCGAGTGAGGCCAAGGGCGTGGGTTAGATGCAAAGAAGGACTTTTGAAGGAAAGGGGAGGGCTAAACGTAGTTTTTTAGTGTTATTGAGTAGACCAGGTTATTCGGCAAGTTTATTAGCTTTTCTTTTTCGGGAGTCCGAGTTTTGCGTTTCGTTCGGCTTTAGCTCGTTG
>JABSTQ010008530.1:0-30497 GCA_013358835.2 Ixodes persulcatus | reverse complement strand
CCAAGATGACGCCCGAGGTTTATCTGCCAATAACGAGGCCACTATGTACCCAAAGGAAACAGCCAACATTGCTGCGAGTGAGCCGGAGTCATCAGACAAGGAGGTTCTTTGAAGCCTGGGGAAGCTTCAACGCGAGCTGTATTGATTGCAGCTGTCCCACGAAAAGATGAGCCCGATACCGATTCACTTATAAGCAGGCCAGGAACATTGTGATCAGTCACAAACTCACGCAGAACCGGTCGACCCCAATGTTTGGGAGTTGAGATAGAGAGCACAGTATCCACGTGTGCTCAGTGTGAGCACGTGTGGACCTTGCACATCTGTTTAAAAAAATCAGTGAACATTTCATGTCTATAAAATGTTTTAGTGCATGTGTAATATGTTTGCCACAAATAAACAAAAAAAATTCTGTTTTTGACCAAACGTGTGGGAATTAGTCTCAGACTGGGAGCGCTGTCTGTACGTCAATACAGACTATTAGAAAGTAACGCACATGAAGAGGATACTCGAACTTTGGCGTAGAACCTGTTGCTATTTTTAAGCAATTCAGCTAAAGCTTTGGTGCTGAAAACAAAACAAAAAAAAAGTATTAATGAACGTGATGTCCAGAGCATTAGGAGGGTTTTTGTTTTCAACGAAGCCCTTCCGTAAGGCACCGACAAAAACGTGGATCGATGGCCCGTATAGTGACACACACAGACTGAGGGCCGCCGAGCACGCACTCTTAAAAAAAAAAAGCTAGTAAAAAGCTAGTAACTGCAGCAGTTACTACCCCTTTCTGACCGTTACTACCTTTCACTAACTATTTACTACCTCAAACGCGCGATAGGTAGTAAAACGTTAGCAAATGCAGCCATTACTACCCTTTTCTGGCCGTTACTACCTTTTTACTAGCTATTTACTACCGCAAAGGCGCGGAGAAGATGGCGGCTCCTGCTTCATACCCGAATGCCAGTGTTAGCGACGTACTTGCTGTTTCGGATCGCAGGGGGAGGTATCCACACGCAATCGTAGCGTGAACTACTGTATGAGGGGGCATGTTTAAGGGTTGGAGCTGACTTTATAACGATCGCAGCCTCCGTACCAGCACGACGTGGAAGCCAGCGCTGCAGCGAGCGCAGCAGCCATTGTTGATGCAATGGCCATGCGGCTTACTTACCTTGCTTCTCGTCAGTGTTGCCAACCGTAGGGTAATTACCCTACTTGTAGGGTATTTTAGGCATTTTTGGTACATTGTAGGGTTGTAGGGCTGTCCGGCCATTTCCCCGCAAAAAGTAGGATATTTTCAAACGTTGCTTTTTCAACGGCGAGCATAACAGCATAACACACACAAAAAAAGCTGCCCTGCAAGCTTTGCATAGCTTTACAACCCGTGTGCTGCCCCACCACGACGTCATGCAAAACGAAAGTATCTAAGTTGCAAAATGTGCTAACAGAGAGCACCACACACTAGAGAGTATTGCAGAGCTGGAGCAAGTGGGAGAGATCGGAGGAGGTGGAGTTGCGCTTATGAAGTTTGAAGCCAGAAGAGGTATCTTCCCAGTGGACATGTTCCCGCCAATTTTTCTCTGATGACTCTGGTTCATCCGGCGGTCCTTGTTACACCTGCGAAACTTGTGGCACCGTGGGCAGAACCACCTCGAGCCCACCAGAACCGGCAGCCACCTGTTCAACTGGGCTTTTCTACGCGCTGGCGTAAGGTGCGCATGCTGCAAATAACCATAGCTGGAAGTACCACTCGTCCTGGGCGCTCTTTTGTTATGGCGCGTTGCAATCAACTCTCCATACCACGCCCATAGAGCGTCGATCACGGATGATTGACGAGTACGAAGACCGATTTCAAAGCTCCCGCGGAGATTCCCGGCACGTTGTGCAGTCGGTACGCAGTTTGAAGACCGCCTACCGACTGCACAACTAGTTGGGACTGGAGGCGTTCACTTGAGCGAACGACGTTTTAGTGAATGAAGCCGAAACCATGACGTTTCATCGAATGATACTTTAGCGAATACGGAAGAACCGCCGGTTTCCTATCCTCCCCTGGTGTAATAGCCTAGTTTGTCGAAATAGTACCTTAGTTTGACTAATCCCTAGGCGGTACACCCAAAGAAGCTAATACACCGCTCGGATTAGCTTCCTTTTGTAATGAGCCGCCTTGTCTGTCGCCGCGAGTGCTGGTCCCATGTAGCCCAGTTTTTAATCTCACGACAAATCGGCTAAACATGTTGGTTGGGGATGTCTGTACGCTCGCTACATCACTGTTGTGCTGATGCTACACAGCGCACATGCAAGCATGGTGTTCTAGAATAACGCAGATATGCGTGTACCCTGTCGCTTTGTACTGTATTAATATTACCCTGTATCATCATAATCCATGCAACAGTATTATTTGAACAAATATTTGCCTCGTAGGGTAAAATGTAGGGTAATAAGAAACATTCGTAGGGTAATGTAGGGTTTTCTGGACGCTGGCGTGGGGTATTTTCGAAAAATAGGTTGGCAGCACTGCTTCTCGTTTGCATTCGTTTGTCAGCGTTTATATTTTCATTTTGGTTTTAACTGGGATGAAAATAGCCACGTAGCACACACTAAAATCCTTTCCTAAAACAAATAAAAAAGTTCATTCCGTTTTTTTTATATTTGTGGATTTCTGTAGTTTTTTTAAAACTAATGTTTTTCTTTCACAAGAGACGCTTGGCAACATTGTACGACAAGCAAGTTGGGGCCAGTCGGAGTTCGCAAGACGCTAATTTCTCCGATGTGAACCTGCCGTTTTTGCCTTGTGTCGTGTGCAGTGCTCGTGTTCGCGTGTTGGAGTGCATAGTTAACGTTCGTGCGATCGACGGGGCGAGTCTGTGCGTGGACCTGGACTGCTCTGAGGATAGTTCTAACGAACCGGTGCCGCTGTTACTGGATTGGGTTTCGTTGTCCAAGAAGCTTTTCTCTGCCTCCTCCTACTTGACAGTGAGAACTTCTTCACGGTTTGTGTGTGCTCGGTGGTTGAATGATTCTGATTGAGCTGTCTTCGGTCGTGACAGTGCACTGTCACAACCGTTGATGTGCGTCGTAAATTGTGTATGTAGTTTTAGGACTAATGAAAAAAAAAACTGTTTTGGCATTCTACGAGTCTTTCTGAATTTGCTTATATCTTCCCCAAAAACGCTAGCATTCATCAGTGTACTACAAAATTAAGATGCGAGCTGCACGCGGTATTAATTTTGCATGCATTTTTGTAGCGCAGCACGCGACAGGAGTGCTGCTGCCGTCGTACTCCCCTTCAATTACAGCCTTCGTTCGCCGCGGGAGACGGCAAGAAAGCACTCTCTCGCCGACGGCGACCGCATTCGTTTTAAAAGCTGAACCGCATGTAATCGATTTAGCGAGCGACGAGACTATTGACGGAGGCAGCAACGAGGGACGGCGATTTCTCACGGTCACCCGTCGCGTCGCTCGGTTTTTTAACTTCAAGGAAATGTCGCTCTCGCCTTGGCCGCTTGTTCCCGTCACTTTCATGCGGTTTGCCTCGTCGTGCAACTGACCTAGCGACTGCGAAGAACTGACGTGCTGATACACGGCGACAAGGTTGCGGACTCAAATGGTCAGTATAAAAGACCTAAGGACGGTCAAAGAAATTAGCAGGGAGGAAATGTCCGAGTGGGCTAACGCGTCTCAGCTCGTAAGCTTGCGGGGGGAATGCCCCCACCCGTAAGTTAGCGATTAAGTGATCGTGCGTTTGTGTTGACTGCATTGTGTCCATTGTGTGCTAAAAATGTGGGTGTGCATGTTTATATATATATATATCTACGACGAACGACGAAAATAATCCCTGGAGAGGGGGACAAGAGGGACAAAGGACAAACACAAATCTCGATATCTCTAGTTGGTAGAGCGCTCCACCTGTAACGGAGAGGTCCCGGGTTCGATACCCGGACCAGGCGGATTTTTTCGGCCGCTCACCAGTCACCTAGCTGTGTTTGGAGATTTGTGTTTGTCCTTTGTTCCTCTTGTTCCCCCTCTCCAGGGATGATTTTCGTCATTCTTGTCCAGCTCGCTTGCACCTTTGCATTTTATTGCATTATAATCATAACCTTAAATTGCAAGCTTCACCCTTGTTGGTGTTAGACTAGTGGCAGCTGATAAAACCCGTTTGCTCTACTGACGTCTAACCCCTGGTTAGCTCAGTTGGTAGAGCGCTCCACCTGCAATGGAGAGGTCTCGGGTTCGATACCCGGACCAGGCGGATTTTTTCGGCCGCTCGCCAGTCACCTAGCTGTGTTTGGAGATTTGTGTTTGTCCTTTGTCTCTCTTGTTGCCACTCTCCAGGGATTGTTTTCGTCATTCTTGTCCAGCTCGCTTGCACCTTTACATTGAATTGCATTATAATCATATATATCTAGTTGCGAATGTGGAAGAATTGAAATAAACTATAAAAAAATGACGTCCTCTTTTGTCTACATTTAATTGGACGTTGACTAGCGCCACCTGGATTACTCATTTTCAGTTTCAATTTTTGTTGCGCCTGCCACCTGGAGGTAAGTGGCATAACCCCATACCTTTTTTTTTCACCGGAAATCACGTGACTAGTTGCGTTTCCGGTCTTCCGTCGGGAGGTTGAGCTAGTTGCTAGCTAGAGGTAGTAAAATACATGGATTCTACTTTGAGGCTAGTAACAGTTACTAGCTTCTTGACCTAGTAACCGTTACTAGCTTGACCGTTACTACCTAAGGTTACTAGGTACCTAGTAACATATGTGACAAGCGGTTACTAATTCTTTCCTAGTAAATACTACTAGCTTTTTTTTAAGAGTGCGGAGCTCCCAGACAAAGACGTCGGCAGGGACGCAGCTGCGCCAAACTGGCCTGACATTGTAATCTCGAAAATTTCATGATGCTGAACTCGGGTCTGTAGATCTGTCTTCACTTTGGGAAACAGTCACCCCAAATTTCCAATCAAGGAAGCCGGCGGCACGCAAAGACAAACGTCTTTGGGGTGGTGTTGTTTCTGCGGACATTGGCTTGAAGGGTTTCGCTTCTGAGAACTAGGGAGCCCTACGCTTTGATCTGAAGGAAAGGAAGCGTGATAATAGAGCCGAACATGGGGGTTAAGGATGCTGACTTTGAGACAGGACTTCGAGATCCGAAGGTGAAAAAGACGGGGCGAGTTTTCGACGGAACCTGCCTGCCAGGGGAGGGGATGACTGCGACGCACCAAGTTGTCGGGTTTGCCAAAACTACACCGCACCGTTGCAGCAGGGACGTGCTTCCTCCGAGGTAAGAGGCCGGACGGCCCCGAGTTCCCGAGACTCCCAGTCAAGCCTCGTCGATCCTGCCAGCATCGTGGGATGCCGGCCTGCTGCGGCCCCGAGACGCACCGTGTACCAAGCCCGATGTACCTGCCCAAGAAAGTGCGCACCCTCACCGAGCTCCCAGTCGGACAATAAAAGGTCGTACCAGAATTTTAGTCTCGCGGTGTTTCTCCTCTCCAACCCAAAAGGGGACCCCAAGAGCGGTTGAACCTCTACTCTCCTGTGGATGTCATCACAACACCATTCGTCTGAAAACCAATATAGGGTTGATGACAAGTGTTCAGAAGAAACTTGAACCAAGGTCTAAAGGGTCGTCGCGGAGCGTGGCACGGTGAACTGCAGAAACAAAAAAGCTTGCGGGCGATTCCAGAACCCACTTAATGGAATCGCCGTTCTGAACAGTGCACTACACCTCAGTCCACACAAGAAACTTCTGCGGACATATTTGTCCCGGACACCCCAGCCTAGGCCTCGACGGACAATGAGCCAAGAGCACGACCTCTCCAAAACGACGACGGTGTTGTGCCGCCACCACGGCCAAACTTGGGCGTCAGAGCTACAGTCAACGTTGGTGTACCTGTGTCGGCAGCTTTTTGGTCTTCGACTCAAAAGCCTTGTGCCAGGCACAGACTCAGATAACATTTTGATTTTAAACAAGTGTTTGAATTGCATAACTAGAACCTTTGTTTAATGAAAGGAAGATGTATCGCTATGATTAATGCGCCTGACAAGAGTTTGCCAAG
Source organism: Ixodes persulcatus (assembly GCA_013358835.2). Classification (NCBI taxonomy): domain Eukaryota; kingdom Metazoa; phylum Arthropoda; class Arachnida; order Ixodida; family Ixodidae; genus Ixodes; species Ixodes persulcatus. Next base: position 24,452 of record JABSTQ010008530.1, on the reverse strand, counting down.
CCTCGCCTATAAAAGTGGTAATAAACTGGCCCCGGCGGTTCTCGAAGTGAATCACTGCTATCTCCAGCCTTGCCCCTCACTAACGGTTTACTCTCCTGAGTCGTTAAACGTTGGACACAAAGACACAAACACAGCTCTCCACAGAGCTCGATATTGACCAGCATGCAACCAGATTGAACTTAGCGGCCACCCGGTCTTTTGAAACTAGGGCCGATAAAGCCACTACTTTTTACAAGTGTCACGTGGTCAACGCTTCCGGCGCACTTGAAACTCGCAATTTTGGGAATGGAGGATAGAAAGGGGAGAAATGGTCTACGGATATCCCCAAACCAGCTGAATTTTTATTTTTTTTTAATTTTGAAGGTTGGGTTAGCATTCATGGGTGGCTGTCTTCAAAATTACAATTGCAACGTAGACCATAAAAAGAGCTAAAGAGTTAATTAACACATGTGCGTTAATTCCACACCAGAGTGTGACGGTTGTTCGCCCTTCGAATGTCCACCGAGCTCCAAAAACATATAGTGGAGACGGTATTCCCGTAGCAGTAAAGACGCCCTTTTTAAGCCTGTTCCTAATTAAAAAGTTTACCCTTTATATGGGCTAGGTTGAATTGAAGGTGATTTGCTCGTGCGTGGACGTAAGTACTTAAGATTTATTTGTTTTTGTCTTGTTTACTTGTACAGCCTGCATACGCGGTACTCACTCTCCTCTTGGTAACCAATCTGGCGGATGGTTATATTGTTAACTAATTAAAAGACGCATACCTACCCTATTGAAAAATCCGGCAAAAACTTCCAGTGACATTCGGTGGAAACGGGTTAATTTCCACTCGTTTTCACCAGAAACCAGCGTAGTTTACCAGTTTTTTGGTGGAAATATTACCGGCCGCCACTTCCAGTAACCAGATTTCGCTGGACCTTTTACCGGAGCCACTTACGGTTAAAATCCGGCAAAAACTTCCAGTGACATTCGGCGGAAACGGGTTAATTTCCACTCATTTTCACCAGAAACCAGCGTAGCCACTTTCGCTGCAAGTTTACCAGAACCACTTTCGATTACCCGCCGCTGGAATCCTACCGGAAGCCACTCTCGTTTCCGGACACCGAACATCACTGGACGCCGACGTCACGCGAGAGCGGGCGAGGATGCCGCGGCGGACCACGCGAGAGCGGGGGGGGGGGGGGGGGGGGGAGGGGGGGGGGGGGGGTGTCGCGGCGGGCTGCCGCCCCGCGTGCCGCTGACCCTCGTGACGCCACTGGTTGGTACATGACTTAAATTTGACAAAATGCGCCACAAGACAAGGACTGAGCAAGTACGAAAACACGAAGCGCTTCGTGTTGTCGTACTTGCTCTGTCCTTGTCTTGTGGCGCATTTTGTCAAATTTAAGGAAATAATATATTTTTCAGTGACCTGTTTCTTACGCCTCTGTCCGTCCGCCTTCAGAAGCATCCAGCGAGCGAAAAAGACTGTGCACAAGATTTCTCAACGTCGGCGGATGTTCGTTTCGCGCTTTCGTGGTTTTCGCGAAGCGCGCTACTGACGCCTGGTGCACCCGCGGCGTCGGCGGCGTCGGCATCAGCATACCTGCCAACTCTTCCGAATTTTTCGTAAAATGTACGAATTGGGAATAATTTTACGATTTTACAAATCTTGCTTCAAATTTTACCAAAAAAAAATTATATAAAAAAATTAATTTTTTTTTTTTTACATTTTTAAAATAAAACATTGCTGGCGGTACTTTGCATCGCCACAGGAGGGCGATAAGTACCGTCCACGGCAGCGTCGTGGTTTTTACTATCCGTCTATCCGTTGGCCATAGATCCGAAACCAATCCAAAGCCCTAAGCTTATGTTCTTGTGTTCGGCGGCGCACGTTGGTTCGGTCGGTTCGGCGTGTTCAGACCGTTCAGACGCGGTTGGGCCGGTTGGGCCTGTTTCGGCCAGTTTCGAGGCGAGCAGTGCGGCGTCTGTGTGTGTTTGTTGCACGTGTAATCGTAGCATTTCCCTAGTCGCGGTGGCTTCTCGGCGCAGTGGCGAACCCCAAACCTCAAAAGAGGTACTTTCAGGTGTTCCTGTAGTCCTACGCGTCGGAATTCCCGTGCTTCGTGCCGTCCAAAAAGGAAGAGAAGTTTGGATTCTGTAGCACGTGCTGCACGTGTGATATAAGCGTTTCGCACGGTGGCAAGGCTGACATTAAGCTGCAAATCCCTGCGGCCGCGGGAGTTTTACGATTTTGAAAGTCCACAGGTTGGCAGGTATGCATCAGGGACGACATCGTGAGTGTGCCCAGGATTTCTCAAGGGAGGCGGATGTTCGCTCCGCGCGATCGTGGTTTTTGCTAAGCGTGCTACTGACGCCTGGTGCATCCGCGGCGACGGCATCGGGACGACATCGTGAGTGTGGCCGGGATTTCTCAACGGCGGCGGATGTTCGTTCCGCGCGGTCGTGGTTTTCGCTAAGCGTGCTGCTGACGCCTGGTGCACCCACGGCGACGGCATCAGGGACGACATTGTGAGTGTGCCGGGGATTTCCTTACGGCGGCGGATGCTCGCTCCACGCGGTCGTGGTTTTCGCTAAGCGTGCTACTGACGCCTGGTGCACCCGCGGCGACGGCATCAGGGACGACATCGTGAGTGTGCCCGGGATTTCTCAACGGCGGCGGATGTTCGCTCAGCGCGTTCGTGGTTTTCGCTAAACGTGCTGCTGACAGTATACGTGTGAGTGTCCGTGAGGTGCACCTGCGCGGTTTTATTAGTTGAACTACCGTGCGTCTAGGAATTTACCCAGCGGCATTGTGAGTATCTCGAAAGATATCTTTTGCGGCAAAGGACTTGGTTGTTCCTATTTGGTCTGATTGCTTTTGTCTACAGCTCTGCAAATTGTTTCACTGGTATCGACCCGGTTAAATAAATACATAGAACCTTCAGGCCTATATGGACTAACCACTTTAATTGTTAGCGAACCGTCCAGCATCTGGTAAACATACACCAACCACGGTTCACCGGCTTCCTCCTAAGTGCCTTCCGTTGACGTCCGAAAAAAGAAAGAAAAATACGGTAAATTCCGGCCAATCTGGTGATCTTCTGGTAAATTCTGGCTTTACTGGAAGTGAAAAGAGTCCCATAATCCAGTAAAATAGATTTTTTACTGGAAATATACTTCCGGTAAAAATCCGGTAACATTCCTGTAAAACAACCAGTGACATTCCAGTAAAAAATCCGGTGACATTCCGGTAAACTGCGGCTTTACTGGAAGTGAAAACAGTCCCATAATCCAGGAAAATAGAATTTTACTAGAAATGACATTTCGGTTAAAAATATTTTTCAATAGGGATACTCTTACATTTTCTAGAATCCTACTAACCAGTGGGCTTTCCTAAATATTCGTCTCCAGATTTACCACTTAATCCAGCTAATCAAGCATGCATAACCGCGGAGTTCGGACCAAAAACCGCGGTGTGACGCTGGGTTTTTGTATGTTACATTTACTATTGCAAACTGGCGGAGCCGAGAACAGTTCCTCTCTCGCATTTGGCAGGCGAAGAAGGAATAGCATAGACAGAACTGAGAAACTGCTACCATCTCCGCCACTTTGTAATATGAAATGTAACCAACAACGAGCGGTGTCACACCTGGGCAAATGTCTGCTTCAATATTTGCAATTTTTTTATGCGTAAGTATACGAATTTAGTGAAAAAATTGGAACACGAGAATTTGATAAAATTAAAGTCTTGGTACACGACTTCATACATGTGAATGTACTTAAAATATTTTTCATCCAGAAAGAAAGAAACACGTTTGGCAACCGTTGGTGGTACACACTGATAAAAGAGTCTTTCCGAAATGTCTGTACAATAGAGTCTCTATGGTTACAAAAATTTCTCTTGATTCCTCACAAAATTTTACAAGCATAGAAGCGAAACCGAATCAAACGCTTCGTGAAGCGTTTGATTTAGTCTCACAGGCCTTGCTCTTACGAACCTTCTCGAGTTTTAATATATCTGGCACGCTCCTAATCTGGCTTGAGGTCTATGTGATTTGAAGGAATCAGTAGTCGGTTCTACATGGTTCGAGCTCTTTAAATGTTAGTATGTTATTGTGTGTTCCCGAAGGATTGGCTTTTCGTCATTTTTTAGTTTTGTGTGGGGTTGTAAACAAACTTGCCGCGCATGTTTGTATAGTTGGTGACAGGTTAAGAGTTCAGGAGAAGCTCCTCCTACATCTTTCCAATCTAGCACAGCGGATGCTTGGAATGAGGTCGCCTCCTCTCCATTGTCCAATTCGCTAAAGTGCAAAGAGGTGGGAGGAGTTTGCAGACACTCAAGTCCTCAAGCGGTTCCACGACAAGGGCTCGAGGGAACCATATGAAACACAGCCGATACTATCCAAAAGAAACGCATGTGTCAGTGCCCCTTTCGTAACATTATGGGCGGCAGCATCGTTCTATTTAATACTATGTTCCTAAAGCTATTTACAGATGAACCTTCTTTATTTTTAGAGTGCAGCTCTTAGGTGTCCGTTTCCGGCTTGAGCGGCGTTGGCGTCGACGTCGGCGTCGACGTCAACGTAATCTCACCTTGCATCATGGGACGTGTCTCATAATGACGTCACACGTAACGTCACGTGTGACGTCACGGAGATAACTCGGGACGTCACCGCGCGCTGCATCATGGGTAAATATCCCCGCTGCTTTCGGCGGAAAATTGTCCCCGCTATATTTAGCGGAAACTTTTCCTTGCTAAGTTTAGGGAAAAAATTTCACCGCTAAATTCAGCCGAAAAAATTCCCCACTAAGCTTAGCGGAAAAATGTTCCTGCTCAATTTAGCGGGGCATTTTTCCGCTTAATGTAGAGGGAAATTTAGCGAAAATTTCCTGCTAAATCGTAGAGGAGCAGGAGCGCAGGGTACGGATGAGGAGGTGGGGCATACCTTCCTCTCTGTTACTTCCCCTCATTCTCTTCAAGAGCTGCGCTCTAATTCGGCGTTACAGGGGATTGTGAACGTCTTTCATTTTTTTTTATTTCTGTTCTTTCACATGTTTGCCAGATTGTTTTTGAAGCTTGTCTTTTTTATTCCTTTCTTTTACATGAATAACTTTTATTCCACCTTGTATTTATTTATAGTATTGTTTTATTCCAGATACGCAGCTCCTTAGTCTACTCACTTGTTTACTTCTTTATGTATCTCCCACTTACAAATTTTGTTCTTCTTTTTCTTATTCTTCTCTATAAAGACGTCAGTTGCTATACTTCGTTTCAGCTTCGGTCCGAGCGCGGCCGATGTTATGAGCCGAAGGGCCAATCAAACAGCGCAAAAAGCGCAGCGTCACGGCGTGCACTCTGCGCTTGATAGGACTAGCCGGCGGAGGAGCGCGCACAGAGAGACTGCGAATACCGGCTGGTCCTATCAACTGCAGAGAGCAAGCCATGACGTTGTGCCTCCTTCGCTGTTTGATTGGCCCTTCGGCTCATAACATCGGCCGCGCTCGGACCGCAGCTGAAACGAAGTATAGTCAGCATCTGTGCTGTCCACTACTTCTACTAGTCCTCGTCCTTAGCGCTGTTTTGTGTCCATGTTTAACCAACTGGCCCAAAAGTTGATTTTTTTGCAGTTCCCTTCTTCCTCATTGGGCCCTTTTCCATGTTTCACCCACCCCGATCCTGTTTTCTTAAATAAAAGTGGGATGGTCATCTCTATATTCAAGGCAAGGCACGGTTCCTTTGCCATAGGATATGATGTGGCTCCCGAAGACGTAAGTTTCTTGTTCGGCAGCGCACGACCTTCTATACACCATGCCAAGAGGATGTGCAAGATCGTTCGATCAGAAATTTGGCGACAACTCCGGTATTTTCAAATATGCCTTCGTATTTTTTCCGGCAGTCGATATCCCTACAGCCATCACGGGTCAATATACAGGTCTTTCCTGAAGGCAAACAAGATGAGAAAACGTTTCTATTGGTCCCATTTGCCTCATCTCAAAGTTCTTCGAACCAAAAACGGGGAGAAACAAGGCGCGTAGGTTAGTTTGCTTGGGGGAGAATATCTGCCTGGGGATTTAATCAAGCTTCTAGAAAATGGACCTAAGGTTGGCACAGCGCCTACTTAGGGTACCGAAGAGATACTGTCCACTCTTCACAAAGTCACGAGTAAAGCAGAAAAGGTTGACCGATCTCACTGCATAGATGATTGTGTGGATATTTTGGTCAAAATAAGTTAAACTTTTTAGAAACAAGACAAATGTTTCACTAGTTATATATTTCAAGCAAAACAATTTGAACATATTTTTATCAGGCAAAAAAGGAGGATTTGTAATCCTTCGTAATATCATGTACCTAAAAAAAGCAAAGGAGTAGTAAAGTGGTTAGTTGGGCGAGTTGGTAATGATTGAACATGGTTAAAATTGCGCACAAACAGAAAGGAATACATCGATTCAATACATCGAGTTGTGAGTTTGCGCTTGTCTCTTCTCTCTTCCCTCTTTACTGTTCCTTTCTCTTTTTGCGCAATTTTAACCATGTTCAAAGCAAAGGAGGCCATGGAAAAAAAAACATCAATCTATCCGTGGGATTCAAGACTAAACCGGTGAAAGCTAAGGCCATTCAATTATGTCGAAATTTGGAATTGACTGAAATACGGAAACAAATTTCCACCTCGAAGATATCACATTTAACAAGGTTTTTCACGGTTTAGACACACAAAGAGGCCTGTCCTTTTTGTGTAGTAGTGACAAAAAAAGACCGTGCCAGGGGGTGCTCTCTCGTTTTCTTCTATGTCAATTATCGAATCTCCATCTTGATGACCCCTACTTAGTACCTAATTCAGAGGCAGTAATTGACCACATGAAATATAACGCATTCATGATAAACTTTGCACTCTCCCTTGATGTGGAGGATCTGTTTTACTGAATCCCATACAGCGAATTTTTTTCGGCAGTAAGATACTCTATTGAACGAAATGGGATAGTAACTTTTCAGAAGAAGTGTGGCGTCAATGTGGCCTCTTTTCTGGAACTTCTTAGAGCCTACTTGACTTCAACTACAGTTCCTTTCAGCAACGAATCTTGTCTACAAAATAAAGGGATCTGCATCCGACCATGTGTGGCCCGCATCCTGTGACATTTTCTTATCTAAATGTGACCGCGCCGTCGCACAAAGTCTCACCGCATTCCAAGTTCAACGTATGTTCAGATATGTGACGACTATCTAATTTTTCTAAAATATGACGAGTGGAAAAAAAGTCAAATAATTAACAACATCAAAACTTTCATTTTGAATGATTCACAAGGGCTTAATACACCCATGAGTTACCGACAGGGAGAATTTTTCCAATTTGTAGAGTTTGAATTCCCCTTCCAGAACAACCATATATTCTGGTCATATTTTCCACGTTCAAAGAAACTGCCACTGATGATTCGCCGCACTTTATACTCACTAAGAAAGGTATAGTGACTAGCTGTTAGAACGCTGCATTAAAAATACTTCCATCCATTCAGCCAAAGACAGCTTTAACAAACAAGTACAAACACTCGTCGCCTCTAGGTATCCCCAACGATCGTGTGGGATATCGTAGAATTTATGCTAAAATCAAAAAAGTACAAGATAGAAACCCGGATAAAATACGACGACCAGCAGTTGTGCCGTGCATTCAAAAATCTCTCACAATATAAAGAGGGTGACTTCCATGTACGATGTGCAAATTTTTCTGTCAGCACCTGAAAAGCTTAAAAAACTTTGCTCCAAAATGAATTTCAAGCCAAAGAACCATCAACTTTGTGTGTGAAGCATGCACACAAATACATTAACTGCCAAATGTAAAAGGCGTTAACTGCCTTTTACATTTGGGAAAGCCTATGTTAGCCAAACGGGTAGATGTCTGAGCATGAGGCAGCGAGAGCACGATCTGTCCATCAAGCTTCACCGGGAGGACATTTAGCAATTCATGTTCGAGACTGAAAACGACACCTATTGTTTGCCGACACTCTAGTCTCGAAGCGGTTCCACGTCAAGCGCACGAGCGAACTATATGAAGCATAAGCGATACTATGCAATGTAGACGCATGTGTCAGTGTCCCTTCCGTGGCATTATCGGCGGAGGAATCGCTCTATTTGAGCCTCTGTTCCTGAAGCTATGTAGAGATGAACCTTTTTATTTTTGTATTTATGATTTTTCACCTGCTTGCCATTTTATTCTTCAAGTTTGTTTCTTATTTATTTCTTTATTTTACATGAAGGAGATCAATTTTACCTTGTATTTATTTATGGAAACTTTTATTCCAGATTCGCAGCTTCTATTCTTCCTCCTCGTTTGCTTCTTTATATATCGCCCACTTACAATTTGTTTTCTCCTCCTTTTTTATTATTGTGTAATAAAACGTCAATAGCTAGTCAACTTCAGTCCTAACCACTTCTTCTACTAGTCCTCGTTCATAGCGCTGTTTTATCTCCACAAGAGAGGATCGTTTCCCCTGAACTCTTAACATGTCGCGGACTGTAGCCATATACGATAGTGTGCGGTTGACTGATGTATTTAAAGTGATATTCATATGAACCTGATTCTTAATTTTTGCGCGATGACATCAACTCTGTTCGGTCGTGGTAAAATACACGGAACATAACCTTAAACTTTAAAAATATAATGATGTCAGTATTACCAACGAAAATGCAATATGTGGCCACAACATATTTTCATGGATGCTACTAGCCTATTCTTTACAATGGAGTATAAGTATCTACCCGTTTTGTTTTCTAGTAGCCTGTCATAAAACGCTCATGTTGACTGTTAATCATTCAGTGCCAGCCGAACATTCAACTTTCTCATCCATAACTTTAGATATGCACCTCTAAATCTAAAAAAAAAAACATTATGTGTCAAATGTGCTTTCTGTTTTATAATATGCTTCTTTAGCATGAGATGTGCGCACTAAGAGATCAATAGATAAACTTCAGCGTATTTAGAAACGTGCAGCTCGTTTTGTTTCTCGTGATTATGATTTTTTAAATAGCTCTTCTAAAATGCGTCGCAAATTCGTATGGCCTTGATCAGATGACAGAAGATACACAGGGTGGTCTGTATCGTATAGCATTTATTCGTAGAACTGGCATTCACAGAAAAGTATTTAAACGAGTCATCCTAAGTGTCTCCACGCTCAAATTATTATCTTTTGTTGCGCGAATTGAGGTTGAGAAATAACATTTTCAAGCAGACTTTCTTGCGTGAACAGATCACGACTGGATTAATATAGTAGTTGAAGTTGTCTATACAGCACTTTCGTCATTGTTTACTGTCCTGCAAAAGTTGTTGCTAGAATAATTATTGCGTATTGTGCAAAGGGGTTCCTGTTTTTCTTCCTGGGCTGAAACGACCGTACGATGTCTTTTCTATCTGATTCCTTCTGCATCACATAGGTTTCAGTGTGTAGATTTGTATTTTTGTTCGTATATTATTGCAACACCACACCATACTCCACCTACGATAATGCACAGAACCGGGTGATGTATGTATCTTAAATAACAATGTATATGAGTAAATACATAAATAAATAAATTAAAGATAAGAAAATTATGACATATAAGGAATTCCTAAATATATTACTCGTTTGAAAATTTACGCCTACGATAATCCACGCACTTAGCGTCCGCCTGGGAGCTCGTCCTCAATGCCAAAACAGATATCGAGCAAATATCGTATTTTTGATTTATTATTTTATAAATTCTAACGTTTAATACATATTAGCAGCGTTGCACAGCAAAATGTTTATTAAACTGTTTAATACCACGGTTTTTCAAGACTGAAAATATTCGGAGCGGATATTTCAAGTAATTATTTTATTTTATCTGTGGGTCTGCTAACTCTTTTATTTTTATAAAGTTCATTACAAAGATGTCCTTGTTTGTGCGTTCCTCTTCGTGACGGCCTGTGTTTTTCTCTGCATGTGGAGACAGGAACCTCTCCAAACTCAGCTACTTCCACGCTCCAGGAAAAGAGCCTCTTCTGCCCTGGACGGTGGGAGAAGTGATTGATAGAGCGGCAGACTCTACCGGGGACACAGCAGCCATCGTGTCCACTCACCAGAACATCAGCAAGACATACACGCAATACCGAAGAGACGTAAGTGTTTACTCACAATATTTATTCATCTTGAAATTTATTCCTGACATTCAAATGATCAGTGCGGAAAGCTTGACAATGAAACAGAATAGGCCTACACTTGTTTTTAACCATTTATTTATTCTCCTTGCCAACAGTCATGGGCCTATTACTGTAGTACAAGGATATCATATATCAAACAGTACAATGACAGGCACAATCGCTTGTAGTACCATGTTATGTAGTATTGTGTAGTACCATGACCAACACCAGTACAATAGGCGCCTAACTGTCAAGTGCGGGCAGTTCGGGACACTAAGCTGGACGTCTTTTATTAGTTGATATAAATTTGAAAGTATAGCAAAAGAACTAAAAAGCTAGATATAAGGCCTTCTTATCAGCTTCGTTCAGTTTCGTTGTTTTATTTTTCAAGGTGGGGTGAAAAGACCCTGAAAAGCTCATCGGTGCAAAAGGCAAAATTAAAGAGGAAGCAGAATCGCCTGAGGGAAAAAATTCAAGAAGGGGCAGGTGCAATCACCGGCGCACAAACGCAAAATAAGATACGAGAAACAATCCACAAAACAACTTTTTTGACAGTTTTCATTATGCACACAAAAACATGACGCACAAAACAACATAAAATACACATCTCATACACAAAATCTACATATTTTAATCACGATATTAGACAAGGTATATAAAATATGAGACATAAAGATAGCTCGAAATGAAAGAGCACCATAACAATCATGTTGAATAAACTTGTGACTGGGTCAGAAATGAACATATTATTTGAAGGAACAGAAAAGGACAGCACGACGTCTCAAACTCAGCTACCAGGTTTATTTAGTCCGCCTCCTTATATAGCGGCCACAATCAGTCACCACCAACAAAAGAGGGGCAACCTCTATCCAGTTCAAACGCCAAACCCTCCAATCAGCCATCACCAACACAAAGAGACAAGCTTGTTTACTGTCCTGTCACACTGAGGCAACAGTTGGACAACTCTATCCGGCAACACGGGAAAGTCGTGTTGCCGGCGACCCTGTCACATCGTAGCAACAACAACAGTCGGGCAACATGTTGCTGCCACCCGGCAACCGTGTTGCCCGATTTGTTGTTCGACAACCCTGTCACACCGCTCTAACGGCGAGGACAACACGGGGAACACTCCGCCATCTTGATTGTTTACCTTCGTTGGTGTGCGGCGCGGAATCGCTGGAAATGTGACTCTACAATGTGCTAGTGCGTTCGAAGGGCCGGAAATTAACACGGTACGACATCAACCAGTCACTGCGATTAGAAAACTTGACATGGGGAGTATTTTCCGCATTTTATTTTATTGAAATGTTCTTCATTCGCTGACAAAGCAGATAGCCCTAACCGAGGAAAGTGACATCGCTAATATGTTTTCGGGATTTACACCACCGTGTGAAGTGTTTCTGTCCGGTTCTTTCATGCAATTCTTATGTCTACTGTAAAATTGAGTTAGCACCGGCAGTACCCCAAAGCGTCTTTTGTAGCGTGGTGTTGAGCTGTTCACACTGCTTCAAAACTGCGACACCGACAGGATCGGCCTTCACAACAATCGGCGGAATAAATATTTTTCAACGCTGTCTACTTGCCTACCGCCCGCTATATGATCGCTTCATTCCCCCAAAATGTCATGGGTATTTTGAAAACAAATCAGGTGTGTGGTAGCGGCTGTTTCCAAGTTCCAAGCATCAACAATCATGATCAGAATGGTCGTTTTAATGCTTCGATTTTTTAATCTTTGGTTTTCTGGATTATTTTTATTATACTTTATCAGTGGGTGAGTAGGCATGCCATTTTATTTTACTATCTGTAATGTGAGCTGGTCTCTCGGCAGTTCTAATTTCAAAACAAGTCTGAACGTTCACGACCGTAGCTGTGACCATTTCGAAAATCGCTTTCCGTAACTACGCAGCAAAAACATTAATAGAAAATATTTTAGCTGCACGCCAGCCCTAATTATTGTTAAATAACGTTTTCCAAGCCTTTATTTGAGTAAGACGTTATTGATAGGGGACTAGCTCTACCGTCGAAGCTATCTATGTTGTCGTGTTGCCGGCCCGAAATTCGCTCAGCCAGCGATCAGGGCAACACACGTTGTGCAACACAAGTTGCTGCTGTTTTTGTTGCCGAAAGCTGTCATACCGAGGCAATATTTTAGTTGTCGTCCATGTTGTTGTGCTGTTTCCGCGATGTGACAGGTTTGTCGGACAACATGTGGAGCGAGCAACAAGTTGCCCGACTGTTGGACAACGTGTTGTGTTGCTGTTGCCGTCGCGTTGCCTCAGTGTGACAGGGCCTTAAACAGCCCAGACGTCAAACCCTCCAATACGCAAAGTACGTACTATTGGCGGCCTTCATGCCGATTCAGAAAGATAACTCTACAATCTCCCCCAAAATTTAACAAAAGGATCAGTACCTATTTGGGAATCGGCATGAAGGCCGTCCATAGTGCTCATTTGCGTATTGGAGGGTTTGACGTTTGGACTGTCTAGAGGTTTTCGCTTTGCGTTGGTGGTGGCTGATTGGAGGATTTGCGTTTGAACTGGTTAGAGGTTGCCTCTTGTGTTGGTGGTGGCTGATTGTGGGCTATATAGGGAGGCAGACTAAATAAACCTGGTAGCTGAGTTTGAGACGTCGTCCTGTCCTTTTCTGGTCCTTAGACTTATACGTTCATTTCTGCCCCAGTCTCAGGTTTATTTAACATGGTTAACAATCACCAGCTCGCCTGCACCATTACTATATTATCTCTGACCATAACAATCGCCTGTCAAAACGTTTAAAAGATTTACTAAAAACACTAAGCGGGGAAAAACTAGAATTATGATAAAAACTCTATTTCATTAGTATTGTAAAAACATAAAACACTAGAGCGCAAAAAAAATTCAAGGCTAATAAATAGCAAGTGAAAATTATACAAAGAGGAGACAAAAAATCTATCCCAATTTTTGTTTTACAGAACAAGAAGCAATGAATTGAGAAAAACGAAATTATTTGCAACTGATATTCTAATATGAACGTGGCTATTTTTATAGAATATTTTCTTATAAATAAGAGACACACTGATACGCATAACGTTGATGTGTTGGTGCACGCGAAACTTTATCGTTTGCTTGCCGTAATTTATTTTTATTGACCTAAGCTAATATGCTCGAGATTCTCTGAAGTTATATGCACTCAAACTTGAAAGTTTGAGATCAATGCTTTGTATCCTCTTAGTGTGTTTAAGCTGGCCAAGGTTGCCGTGATAAAGTTTTGCGAGTTTTTAAATGTTAAGCTCTTAAAAACAATGTTTCGGAAGAAGAAGTGTGATTCACGTTGGCTATGATCCATATTTTACGTTTCTGTATTCATGAGCCCTGTATAGTTTGTCTTGACATTGGTAGAACATACTACAACAAAACCAGAAGTAAAGCTTTAAGTAAAGTAAGGTATAATATATTTGTACTCTTAGCCAAGTGGGGTGTTTTGTTTTATCGATCATGGCTTTCAACAGCTTGTTTTCAACACTTTATGTTGTTCATGACAATATGGTATTGAATCATACACCTTAAAACTTTACTAGGATATTTTTTCGGTGGCACGGACCACATATTGCTGGTTTCTCTCATGACCACAAAACGACTAATGAGCTGAGCCCACGGCTGCAGCAATTCCAAATGAGGTTGCCCAAGTAGGACGACACAGTAGGACGCGCATCAGGAAAAGCGATGTACACAGCCGATGTGCTGTCATGCAAGCCTTTACCCAACACAGCTCCTCATCCGAGGGTTGGCAACACCAGATAATACGTGCTCCTCAGTCTGTAACGGCTTCTGGCTTCCCGACAAATGCTCGACTGCATCAAGCGTTAGCTACTCGGTAACGATGAGGGTAATCGAGTACGCTTTCGTGGAATGCCCAGATACAACGATCCTTCCTCAAAAAGTCCGCCACTCCATCAACGATGGTCTGTTGTTTAAGGGCAGTCGACTCGTCGTACCGGAACACGTTCGCTTAATAATTCCGAAGAAGCCACACAGGTGTCTCCAAGGTGTAACCAAAGGGAGCGCCAGATTATGAAAATCAGTCTGGTGACAGGGTATTTAGCAAGACATCGAAATCTTGACCAGAAGTTGTTGCATCTGTCAATACCAAAAAAAAAAAAACAAAAAAAAAAAACAGGTCAACCACCGTTTTTGATGAGCTTTACGCTAAATTAGTCATGGAAAGTCGTGGGAATGAATTGTATTGTCCATGAAGGCGGGAACTACTTAATTGCTATCGATTACTATCGAAGATTTTTCGAGCAGGAGAAACTGGAGACAATGACAGTCAGGGACATCACAGACTTCCTCGACCTGCTTGCACAATACAGGGCGCCGAAAATTCTGAGAACAGATAACGGACCGCAATTCGATTCGCACGAATTTGCAGGGTTGTGCAGGAGTGGGGCGAATACCCACTAAACGTCCAGTTTGTACAACCCTCAAAGCAAGGGAGAGGCCTAGAGGACAGTCCAAACGGCTAAGAAGCTCCTAAGAAAATCAACCGATATTCACAAGGCATTACTGGCTCAGCGTGTGAAGCCGGTGATTAAAGTTTACTCGCCTGCAGAGCTATCTACGAAACGAAGACACCAAACAAATAAGCCCATAAAGCCACAACTCTGCAGCCTCAGAGGGACACACCGACTTTCGAGTGAGAAATGTCTTCTACAGTGAGACGCTGCGCCAACGGAATGACAAACGCCACAGAATGTTGTACCTCAACACACCATCGCCGGGAACTGCGGTCAGAATTCTGACGCAAGCAGCGTCTCATAGCCACCTTGTATGGCCAGCGCCTCAACCTCGTTCCTATATAATGCGAACAATGACCGGCACTAGGCGACTAAAGAGTGGACCAACCAACGAACTTCGACACCCACCCTCGCCAGGAGAGGACAAGTAGGCTGTCCATCTGGCCCTTTTAGAGTGTGTGTGCGTGACTGTTGCTTTTGCATAATGGGGAAGGTGTCGGGACTATCACCGTCGCAAACACCGCTCGGCAACTCTGGCATCATTTCAGACCGCCAGAAGCTCCGGCTAGCGTGTCCCCTAGATAGGTTGGAGCCCGACACGACGCAACTTGCACGCTGTAGTATAGCGCGGTGTATCATATAGAGCGGCGTTTTTCAAACATTGATGTTTCGCGGACCCCTTGTGGATCGGCGGAGATGATTGATTACCCCTTTAGTGGTGAGGGTAAGGGAAAGGTGTAGGTTAATTATGTTAATGATTTAATAAACGGATGTAACTAAGAGCTAGTGTGAAGTAAACTGTGCTTATTAATCTACACACAAGAAAACTCGCCCGAAAATTAGAACGTTTCTTTTCAATCTTAAAAAAAGACAACTTCTATTGCCGGGCTAGACTGATGTGGCAGGGCTTCGCGAACCACCGTTTAAGAGCCACTGATATATACCCCACTTTAATTGGTATCGGCCCAACGGCGACGATCATATCGGAGCAAGTAAAAAGCGCGCGGTAGGCGGCTGCTCGGGGGGAGAAGTAGTAGCCCAGGATTTCTCCAGGCCAGGAATCGAAGGACGACTGCACCCTCCTGTCTCCACTTAGAATTTTGCAGACACAGAACAGAAGGCAGAAGGGTGTCTCACAATAAGCTGTGTTCAATGCACATCGACAGATGTATTTGCATTGAATCGCACCGCAGAAAGCAGCCTTGGCTCGGAAAGGGGCTGGCAGCCCGAAGCGGGGAAAACATGGAGCCGTGACTGAACAATCAGCTTTAATCTCTAATTATTAAATTCAGTTCGTTTTCAATGCACAACAGTACTTGAACCTGATTTTCTAACATTCTGAAATCGTATCAGAATTAAATAATGGGCTAGTTCGCAATGCGCTTGTCCTGCCCTGTCCTGCTATTCTACTTGTTAGTGTCTTTTACGCTGTTGTCCTTTGTAATTCTAAAAATGAATAACCCTGGACATCAACAGAGCAGTGGGGCACCGCAGTACCACGGTCGCCGAAAAACTCTAATTGGCGCAACGTTTTGGGGTAACCATGGTACGCCGATAAAACAATGATAAGAGAATGAGCGCCGCATAGATATCGAAAACACCATTATTATGCGTGTGGAGACACGCTTCCCCCAAAGTTTCTATTTAGAATCTTGGCACATTCAGACAACACCAAGGAACATTAATCTGTTGACCTGAACGTTGCCTTCTACACAGCAGGCTAGGTAACCTGAAGAAGAACGCGTAAAAAAGGTCACCACCGTGTAAGAAAATGAAGCTGCTGCTCGTCATTTGTAAATAGTGAACCTCTGAAAAAGAGCCCATCGGTTTCTCGACGTCGGAACCCTGAAACGTTAGAAGTGGTTGGTGATTATACTTCATCTTAATGGCTTCAACCCAACCGGGTGGACTTCTGTCGAATATGTTTACGTTAAACAAAAATGTACCACCTTTCTAGGGAATGTCTATTGGAAGTAATGTATAGAGACTATAGATATTCTGAACAAGATGTAGCTCCTTCTCTTTCATATTTCTTCAGTTTTTGGCAATTTCTCTGTAGGCATTCTATGGGTATAAAGATTTATAAAAATTGTATAAAACTTATTAAGAAAAATATATCCCCTAAAAACCTTCCTTTCGCCATTCTATTGGAGGGTGATTCCATGAGAGATCGAACCTGCAGGTCCACTCAGCATTTTTATTTTTTTCATTTTTTTTACATGTGATGTACACACAAATGAATCGCACGAAACTAAACTTTTTTTCTCGAAAACGCGTTTTCACTACGAGAAAAAAAAAATGTTTCAATATTTCGCGACGGCCCTGCTCTCACCGCGGACTGCATTAGTTGCCACCTTTGCGGTCCTGTGGAAGGCAGGCAAAGCGTGGAAGGCCAAAAATGGTTCCTATTTAATGTAGGACACCAAAGTTTATGTCAACTGCATGGAATTATTATGTGATTTATGAATTAAATTTTTTTATAAAAAATTTATAACTTTAGACTAGGAGCAACAAATACACTAACTTTCAGGTTTTCTACCTCAATATGTATGGCATTAGCGACCTTGAAAACTATACATAATATAGGCCAGGGCATCTAAATTCGTTCGTTTAAGCTCACGTTTGCAGCGAGGCAAACGCACACATCCCCCTTGGCTCCGCCCCCGTAACATAAGCGCCCCGTACCTTTGTACCCGAGGCGCCGAGCCTCTATTCTCTACAGTTCTAATAAACGAAACCCGAGTAGACTTCAGCCTAACTCCGGCACGAGCAGTTGTCCATGCGCTTCCTTCCTTACATCTAAAAACGTAACAACGGCCTAAATATGACGACTTGTCAACGCCTCCCCTTGACGAATATTTGGAGAATCCACAACTCTGGGTGCATCAAGGTGGATTACTGCGACAGTTCAGCTGGACTCTTTTCGAATGCTGGGTGGCAGAGTTGGTGTTGGCGCGCCAGTGATGTCGTCTGGACGTTTGTGTGTCTGTATGCCAGTGTTGTACGGAACAGCGTTTCATGGACCGGCGTTCCTGGAACGCGTTCCTTTTAGGAGTAAAGAAGGAACGCCGCCGTTACATTTTGCAACGGTGGAACTGGAACGGGAACTAGTTACATTTTTAGTGGAACGGAAAAAGGAACGGCGTTCCTTTTTTTCGTGCGGTGGAGTAATTTTTAATTTATTTCTAAGAGGGAAATTCTAAAATCTATAAAAACAATATCACTACGAAGCGGAGGGTCTCGTTAACTTTTTTTTTTTTATTATCTTTGGGTCTATTTTTGCGGGGTTCTCGCGTGATAACTGTGGTGTGCAGGAGTTCTAACGGACATTGATACACTTTTTTCAATGTCCAAAACTGCGGTAAAAAAGAAAATCTTTTAGGCAATGGAAAAGACAGAGAAAGAGGGACGTTTGAAGCTCAGCTACTTTCTTTGCTTCCACGAATCCTCATACACCCAGAAACCTAAGGCCGACTACAGCCATCACTGAACTTTCACAAAGAGACTTACAGTTACACCAGAAGAACAGGTTACCGGACATCGAACGCAACCTTGTATCCCGAACATTGGTCACGTAAAATATATCTACAAATTAACCTTCAATCTTTCTCGCCTCGCCCCCCCCTCCCCCCCCCCCTTCCCCCCCTTGAAGCTGAGCAACAAATACAACCTTCACAAAGGACTGGCAGTTTTCAAAACTGGCCTTCCGAAATCCCTACCCTGTTCTTCATTTCCTCGTCTTGCGGACACAAATTTCGAGAAGAAAGTGTTGTTTATCGAGAAGCAAGTGTTGTTAAGTTCGGACAAGGGACTTTGTTAGATTGAAACGTGTGACATTGTTGTAAAACGCTCGTGCAAAATGTGGTAACAGTACATTTGGCTCGTCTGAATCTCTCACGACAAAGATGAATATGTCCGAAAGCTGAGATTTTTAAAGGTGAATATGTCCACAAATAAAACCTTGTTTCATTCTTGTTTTTTTTTTTCCTGGTGTCATTCAGCATTCGAATTCGTATGTTGCCTTTTGATGGAATAGATAAAAACAACAAAACAAGCTTTTTTTATCTAATTGAGTATAGTAATCCATAAAATACAAATGTAACGTATATGTAACGATACGTTCCATTTTTTAACTGTAACGGGAACGAGTTCCTTTTTCACGGATGGAACTTGTAACGGGAACGCGTTCCACAAATCAGAAGGAACGAGGAACGAGCTTTTGTTCCTTTTTTTGAGGAACGTATACAACACTGGTGTATGCCCAAGAAAGGCACAGATGCAGAGCTTCACTGCACGTGAACTTTGACTCTGCCTGGTTCGTGGCCACTGGCGTTGGTCGTCAGCGGGGGAACTCATCGGTCGCAAGAGCATTGCGAAACCTTCGGGCTTTAGTTGGTTTGGCGGCGCAGACGAAGCAACGGGAAAGGCGACAAACGTCGCCGTTGTGCACTCAATGCACGCAGCACATAGCTCACTCAGTGTTTTTTGTGCCGGTTACCTCCGCGTTCCCAAGAAGAAGAGACCTTCCAAAAGAACTTTTCACACTGTCAACCTTCTAGATGTTGAATCACTGCGGAAACTGCATGCTACCAGGATCTCTTAATTTGAAGGATACAGACCAGCAGGTCTGCCAGCACCGCTTTGGGCACTTGATGGTGCTCCTATCCTCATTTACCGGCACACCTGATAAAACCAACGAGACATTTCTTCAGGAAGAAGAAGAGCTAATATCCTTATCTGCCAGTGCACCTGAAGAAACCTACGAGACATTTTTTTCACAAGGAAGAAGCAGTCAATAACCTGACCAGGTACCTGCAACTTTTCAAAGTTTTTTTTCCGTTGAAGCCACCATATTCCATTCGGAAGCGGCTCAAAAAATCTAATGGGGAGAGAAAAGGGGCAGAGATGAAAAAGAAAGTGCTGACAAAAATACCCGCAAGTTTAAGTATCGCCTATGTACTTAAACATGAGCGTGTTTTTGTCAAGACTTCATTTTCAATCTCTCTCTGTTTTCTCTATCCATCAGTTTTTCTGAGCCGTTTCAAAATGAAAGATGCTGGCTTCAACGGAGAAACTTTGAAAAGTTGGACGTACCTGGTCAGGTCATTGACTACTTTTCTTCCGGAAGAAATGTCTCGTCTGTTTCATCAAGTGTGCCGGCAGATTAGGATAGGAGCGCCTTGAGGCGCCCGAAACATTGCCGGCAGACCTGGTCTGTATCCTGCAAATTACCAAATCCTGCTAGCATGCAGCGTCCGCAGTAATTCAACATCTAGACGCTTGACAGTGTGAAAATTTGTTTTGTAAGGTATTTTCTTCTTGTGAACGCGGAGGCAACCGGCGCAAAAAACTCTAAGTGAGCTTTGCGCTGCGTGAATTCAGTGCACAACGGCGACGTCTGTCGCCTTTCCCGTAGCTTCGCCTGCGCCGCCAAACCAACTAAAGCCCGAAGGATATGCAATGCTCTTGCGACCGATGAGTTCCCCCGCTGACTACCAACGCCAGTGGCCACGAACCAGGCCGAGTCAAAGTTCACGTGCAGTGAAGCTCTGCATCTGTGACTTTCCTGGGCACACATACACAAACGACCAGATGACATCACTGACGCACCGGCACCAACTCTGCCACCCCGCATTCGAAAAGACTCTAGCTGAACTGTCGGAGTAATCCACCTTGATGCGCCCAGAGTTGTGGATTCTCCAAATATTCTTCAAGGGGAGGCGTTGACAAGTCGTCATATTTAGGTCGTTGTTACGTTTTTAGATGTAAGGAAGGAAGCGCATGGACAACTGTTCGTGCCGGAGTTAGACTGAAGTCTACTCGGGTTTCGTTTGTTAGAACTGTAGAGAATAGAGACACGACGCCTCGTGTACAAAGGTACGGGGCGCTTATGTTACGGGGGCGGAGCCAAGGGGGATGTGTAGTGTACGTTTGACCCGCTGCAAACGTGAGCTCGAATATCTTACCAGCTCCTGACAGCGACTGCGAACCGCATGTCAAACGTAAATGAACCTCCTCCTTGGCTTTGCCGTAACATAAGCGCCCCGTAGCCTTGTACCCTGTAGCCTCTACCCGAGGCGTCGTTCTTTTATTCCCTACAATTTTAATAAACGAAACATATGAAGTACAAGCGCGATTAACTTTCATGAGTGCCCGTAAACAACCACAAGAAAAAAAAATTAAAAACAAAAATCTGGAAAGACGTTTTTATTACAGCAAGCTACAGCACATAAATTTCTTATTTGTGGCAAAAAAACTTACTTTCCCTAAAGAAAAGAAATAAAAAAAAGATACCAGCAGCGGGGTGAAGCGAAAAACGCCGGAGTCAAGACGCTTCTCAACTGCCACTTTGACCTCTCAGAACTTTTGTACTAAGCAAATGATGCAACATATTTTTGTACATTCTTTTTGCCTGCCCTAAGGAGAGTTGTACCCCAGAGTTTTAATAAAATCGAGACCGGGTTTTTTTATTTTGTTTTTCAATATGGGTATGTTTTTGAAATAGTGTTTTTTCAAAAAATTGTTTTCTATGTTTCCGTTTTTATTGCAAGTTCATATTTTTCAGGTATAATTTAGATGCCCTGGCCTATATTATGTATAGTTTTCAAAGTCGCTAATGCCATACATATCGAGGTAGAAGGCCTGAAATTTAGTGTATTTGTTGCACCTGGTCTAAAGTTATGAATTTTTATAATTTTTTTCAATTTAAATACGCACATAATAATTCCATGCAGTTGACTTAAACTTTGGTGCCCTACATGAAACAGGAAACATTTTTGGCCTACCACGCTTTGCCTGCCTTGCACAGGACCGCAAAGGTGGCAACTATGGCAGTCCGCGGTGAGAGCAGGGCCGTCGCGCAATCGTGAAACATTTTTTTTCTCGTAGTGAAAACGCGTTTTCGAGAAAAAAAGTTCAGTTTCGTGCGATTCATTTGTGTGTACATCACATATAAAAAAAAAACAGAAAATATAAAAATGTTGAGTGGACCTGCAGCTTCGATCTCTCGTGGAATCACCCTGGAGCAACAACAGTTAATTTAAAAAAAATGATATATATTTATCATTAATGATAGGTTTCTTACTATGCATCCAGGGAAATATGCACTCGCCACTTGCCTTGTGCACATACGGAGGCATCACAAATACACAAGCTACGCAGCACCGTCTAATAGCTATAGGTTCCATGTGAAGTATAGAGTGCCAGTATTTAGCCAGTAACTGGGTAGAATTTTGTAATCTAGAATTTAAAAATAAAAATGTCATAATGCCTTTGTTTATAAAGTCCTTTTGAAGTTAGTTAAAATTTGAAAAAAAAACATAATTGTAGTATTCTATTTCAAAATTGAAACTGGCGCTCTACATATTATCAATATTAAACATAAAGACGGTTTTGATAGGAAGATTCGAGATACCAGAAGCTGATAGAAGAAAATGCTAAGGCCACCAAGTTCGAGAACGAGGAAAAAAAGCAACATTCAAAGTTCAAAACTTTTTCCATTTTGTAAAATTCTGCTGCAATTATATAAAGTGTGACCAGAATATAAGTAGGGTGTTCATAAAGCTTCCAGAGTTACTAAAATCGTCCAGCACGTATGTTGCGACTTTTTTAGTCTCTTGCTCAAGGTGCCATCCGTCATATCTTACAGTATAGCCGCTTCTCCACGTCAGCATTTTGGTATTCTCGGGGTTTTGGCTGGCGGCCTATCGCGGAAGCGGAAAGAAGCATTTTGAATGTATAGATATTGTGGTGCACTGGTGCCAGGCAACAAAATTCGCTGAAATGAGGAAAGTAATAGCTTTCAAGTTGACGAGTTGAGGGTATTTCTCGTGCGAGCTGCCGCCCTCGAAATTTCGCTTTGTGGTTCCTTCCCCATCTGACGTGGCAAATTTCTATCTAAACGTTAAAAGAAAAACGGGACTGTGGGCACTCGCTTCACTCTAAGAGCAGTTTGAGGGACAATAAAAGTCCCTTCTGCTTGCCAGCGGACTTTTGGACTCGTAGATAATTTGCACTTCTGTCAAGCGGGGCAGATCGCACCTCTCATAAGTATCGCTATCGAGCCTAAGTCGCATATGACAAAACTGGCACCGCCGTAGCCACGTATTCTGCATTTGTGTTCCAACAATCTGATCTCCTTTTCTGAAGCGCTGAAAAACGTAATAGGAGAGTCGATGATGGCAGAAGAGTCGCGGTTGATGTGGTTGTGCGTAACAGGACGCTCTAAACGCTCCGCCGCATTGCTTTCTCCGCTTGCGTTTAGGAAGCTTTTCTTGAAACTTGTGCTCGCTTCGGTAGCTCCAAACATAAAAATTTAGTTTTTTTGTGGTTTATATTGGAAATGGAATATAAAAAACGCAGGAAGCTCCGCTGTACCGAAGGAGGGCCTCTCAGAGAGTGCAGATATTCTTGTGAACTTGCAATTTTTATGTTCCTGCGAGTGATTGAAACACGCTTTTTAATAACTCTTCCAAAATTTGTTTTGATATTTTACTAATGAAATTAGAATATTGTTAGTTAACTTCCATGTATTAGGTGCGTGTTCACTGAGTATAGCGAACACGATATATTAACCCAAGACAGTGGTGTATGCAACCCGAGACTCGTCGAGGGGAGAGCCGAGCGGTGTGCCACGGAAAAGCACGGGACGCCTGGGAGCCACAGACTGGGCGCGGTCGCAGACCAGACAAGACGCTTCCCGTAACACCAACCGATTGTACCCTAAAGAGTTGAATTAATTTTTGCGCCTGCATTATTCCAATTTATTCGGTACATCACAAGGACGACGTACACGGTAGAAGACATTTTTTTCTCTAAATATTAACTAATGAAAAACCGTCTATTTGGCTACATGGGTTTCTGAAATAGCTTGACGTACTCGTAAAAAAATGTTTGAGGCGTTCGAGAAGTTCGTTAAAGTTTTTGAGGGCTCGTACCCTTTAAACATTCCTAAAGTGTGTCAGAGACCCGTCAAAGTTTTGACAAAGGCCTACGGTGTCAGTCCCAATCCTTTCAGTTAACTACACCAGCCATCAAAATCGTTTTAACGGTGCTGTGAGGAAGATCACCTGACCCTTCGGAATTTACGCGTCGGTGAAGCCGTTTAGCCATTTTGCATTGGGTGGCTGCGACCAGTTTTGGAATTCGAGGAGACGTTCTCCCGTCCCTCCCCGTCGTGGCCCTGGTTTAGGCGGCCCCATTGAAGGGGAAAATGGCGCGTACTACAAAAGCCCTTGTTTAAAAATATCGCTCATCTCCACTTCAGATTTCCTTGTTCCTGCCTTTCCCCCCTTGCACTGTTATTTTGGCCAAGTCCTCACTCACGAGGGAGAGAGTTTGCGTAAAAAAATGAGAGGTTCGCTTTGTCATTTTCAGAGAACTTGTTTTTAGTCGATCGAAATTCAGCCTCCGTCAGAAGCTGATCGCCCTGTTTTCTCTCGGTCAAAGATGGCTAACTACATGCACAACAACGAACGGGCGTTCAGTGTTGGTTTTCCGACCCATGCGTGGGACCTATCATCTAGAGCGATTGGGTGTGCGGATCAAAAACTATATATAGCAGTGCCCTGTTGCTTGTGCATCTAGGTCCGTCCTGCTTTAGAAGGATCCAGAGAGCGTAAAAGACGTCGGAGACGTCACCACGATGCCATCATAGGACAACACCCTTTGCTCAAGATTTTTCAACGGCGGCAGATGTTGGTTGCGCGTTCGTTGTATTCCCGAAACGTGCTTCTGACAGTGTGTGCGTGTCCGTGTGGTGCACCTGCTCGGTTTTAATAATTGAACTAGCTTAAATCTTATCAATCAACCGATCAGCACTGTGAGCACCTTGA
>JABSTQ010008529.1:0-44744 GCA_013358835.2 Ixodes persulcatus | reverse complement strand
GTTTCAGCTGTTGAGGGGAAGAAACGGGGCTCGCAAAGCTCGAGGACGTCGCGGAGCCTATACTTTTCCATTGAGTCGTCTGTTTCCGTAGACTCCGAGTCCGCTAGAGGTGCCACTGTCACGTTCGCCACCGCTCCCATAGGTTTTCGGAGGAGTTTCCAGTATTGGCGAAGCTATATCGTATTTGATTTAACTCTTACGCGCTTATTAGAACGATTAAAAATGTTTCTCGCTACCATTACTAGGGGATTCTTTTCGGCTTCTGATTGGCCAAGAGATTATGCCAAGCCCTTTTTCTGCGTCTGGCGCATGCCCTGGTTCTGCCCGCACCTCCGATTGACCAAACTCTCTGTATACACGGCTCTGGAGAGAAAAACCAGGGTTCCGGTCCGCACACGGAATCGACCCCCCCCCCCCCCCCCCCCTTCTACACACACACACAAGGCCGCTTGCCATTGTATGCAAATATGACTACTCGCCACGTGACCAAACCAAATAAGTGACGTCACAGGAAAGATGGCAGTGCCCCGGCAGTGGCCTACCCGGCTGGCCGCAACTGGGACGGAGCGTTAGCCGCAGCTTGTCGGATGCGTTGTTCATTGTCGCTGGTCTGAGCGAGTCAATTTCAGATGCGGGAGCCGTATGAAACCGGTCGAAAGCGACTTCAGAGCTTAGCGTGGTCTGTCATGTAGGTATAACGTGAAAATACGAAGGAACTGTGCGCATTTCGCTTGCGATCGACGGAGATAATGCTACGAAAGAGACAATAGGACCTCGGATTGCATTGGCTATTGCTATGATAAATTTTAGGAGAGGTTTCTGTGCTATTGCTGACCATCGGAATTTCGAGGTCTACTTTGAAGCGTGTGCAATGCACTTGGATACACAATTTAGCTACGAAAATTGCGTGATTAATACTTGGAAGTGTGCAATCGTGGTATCGCTTCGTTCAAATGACCGAAGAGTCACATTGATTGTGCGGCGCACCGAAGGGATGCTTGAAGCTGGTAGTTCTCGTTCCGAGTTAGATGATTTTCGCTGCTTCCTAAATTGTTCTGGCGCAGACGTGCATTTTCACGGAGCACAGGTGTGCGGCGCACCGAAGAGCTGCCTTGAAACTGGTTGTTCCCATGCCGTGCTAGAAGATGCTGTGCTGCGTCATAAATTATTCTCGTGTAGACGAGCACTTTAACACAGCATAGCGGTTGCAGTTTGTATTGAACACCCTTGTCTGCCACACGTTTCGTCGACACACACGTTTCAGCAAGACTCGTTACGCGAATTTCAAGCTGCATTGTCATTTCATCGCGAAAGTACCACTGGTGCGCAGTTAAGCTCCCCGTTAACACCGATTTGCGGCTACAATCTGCAGCGGCCTATTACCAGAAAAGTTGTTCAGTTCGTCCGCGGCAGTCGTCAAAACACAGAAGCAAGGACTCATTCGGACAGAATGCCACTAAAGGAATGCAGCTTCTTTACTGGTCAGGATAAACTCTCTTCTGACAGTTTTCTTATATGGTTATGGCTGTTTCTTCCCGTGCTTTCTTGTATCAATCTTTACTATTCTGGAAATTTCTAGGCAAAGCTCGGCTGTCATTGTACGTTCTTGTGGAGGTGCTGAGTAGTTTACCCTTAGTCCTTCACTCTCTGGGCACCGTGGCTGCTCCTCAACCGAGTTACCCGACAATAGGACACGGGTGACAGACTGTCCCACGTGGCGGCAAAGTCGAGCTGGCCATGCGCACATCGCGCACGCCGCCTTGATAAGGCTGATCAGAGGCAGCGCGCAGGCAGTCGGTGCCTAGCCTCAAACACTGTCGGTGGCACGTTGTTTCAATGTAAGTATACTTTATCGTCCCGTCCTTGTTCAAGTAAATGTCGTGCCTTGTTTTTGAAACCACTTGGTTCTTGCTATTTTCTCAGGTCGGGTATGAAGCAAAGCAAACCGACGAGAATGGCACCGAAGCGTGGGATGCTACCCACCTGCTGGATATTCACGGGGCTTGGTCTTTTTTCTGGGTAAGGCTTTTACCCACTTTCACTGTTTTCTCTCGTCGTTTCGTGCTTCCGTATCACATCCGCGTTGGTTGAACTGGCATTCGTGTGATGTTTTTGCGAAAGCAGCAAGTGTTTTCTCGCTGCTCGTTTGTGTCGGTTTCTCGAAGGTATTGTTTATTGTGTGTATGTGTTTGCACTCATGCCGACACGACAAGAGCATCAACAAATGGCAGAAGCTGCACGGAGGAACCTCCTGGCCAATGTCACAGAGATGTCCCCATCCGCGGTGCAGCATCTGGCCCTTACGCCTGGCAAGCAGGCGACCCTATCACGAGAGCCCCGACCACACTTGACTTTGCCAGTCTACACAAGGTAAGACGACGTGAAGTTCGTGGCAGACTTCCTGGGTAGGGTGCAGACGTACCATCGTGCGTCCGGTGCCTCGGAAGCCTTCGTTGTGGACCGCATTGTGCCGCTGGCATTTCAAGCGAGTGCCAGGTGCTGGTTGGGGTTGCAGGCGCTTTTCACCAGCCTGGCAGACTTCCAAACAAAGCTACGAAAAGATTGCCTGCCTGTGAGCTATGCGACGCAGATTCTCTAAAAGCTCGAGGCAAAGATGCCACAAGCTTAAAAAAGTCGGCTCCAGTATAGTCGCGTCAAGCAAAAGCTCCTCAAGAGAGCAGACCCGAATACACCAAAGTCAGACAGAGTAGCTTGGTTCAGAAGACAGTGCCACGTTAACTTAATCAGCCGCACGTTTCAGACCCAAGAAGAGCTAGCCCGGGGCTCCCGTCTTGTCGGGGAAGCCATTCGTGCCGAGCGGAATTATGTGCCGTCGCCGTGGTGGAGACGAGGGGGCTTTCGGAACGAGACTGCAATCAGCGTTATTCCTGCCCAGCGAGAAATATCCGTTTTCTGCTTGAAAACATAGTTTAAGGTCTGTGACATGAACAGCCCCGGTTTTTCAATG
Source organism: Ixodes persulcatus (assembly GCA_013358835.2). NCBI lineage: Eukaryota > Metazoa > Arthropoda > Arachnida > Ixodida > Ixodidae > Ixodes > Ixodes persulcatus. Next base: position 41,776 of record JABSTQ010008529.1, on the reverse strand, counting down.
GACTCAGAAAGAACTAGGTCGTGATTGGTGAGCACTTTTCGTGGACGCGAAACGGACCTTCCCACCCGTTTGCAAGGGAGGCTGGGAAGCTTCGAACGCCGTCATTCAGTGGGTAACTACACCGGACCACAAAATCTTTCACCTCGAACTACAGGTCACGTCCCAACTGGCCGTACTTTTCCGACGGCTGCACTTAGGTTCCTTCAGATCGAGGTTCACCCATCAGATGTACAAAGAATGGCTTTCATCTGCCACAGAGGGTTATTTGAGTTCACCCTACTTCTGTTTTATTTCGCTAACTCGCCTGCAAGTTTGCAGCACCTGATGGATGTTGTACTCGGGGCGCGAAGTACGAATTTGCCATGGCATACATGAACGATGTGGTTGTTGTTTCGAGAACAATTGAGGAGCAACTCGAGCACCTTTGCACTGCATTTGAGCGAATGAGTATTGCTGGCCTTACGATTCACCCCGGAAATGTTCAGTTGGCCACGCTCAAGATTAAATTTCTTGGTTTCGTTGTTGATAACGACACGCTCTCTCCCCACAAAGGTACGTTGCACGCACTAACGGAATACCTAAGCCCACATGACGTAAAGAGACTACAAGGATGCCTCAGTATGATTGCGTTCTACAGGAACTTCATTCCACACTGTCCCCAGATATCTGAACCGCTCAACCACCTTCTAAAAACTGTCAAGCGGTGTTGGGCCGAACAACAATAATGCGCATTCAAAGCCCTTCCAGAAGCCGTGTCTCAAAACGCTTGTTTACAGCTTCAAGACTTGAACAATCAGTTCCTTTGCAGACAAATTCAAGTGACTGTGACCTGGGTGCTGTCCCGCTGCAGCAGTGTGGCGGTATGCTTCGGCCAGTTGCTTTCACGACCCATACGCTAACTCCAGCCGTGCATAACCACAGTGTTGCAGATTGTTGCTACCTGGACCGTGCTCACAGAGCACACCTCTGTCGACTGGGTGTCGGACCTACAATGGAGGAACCACCCTCGCCGAGAGCAGGGGGGCACTCTGGTAACCATCTCTGAGCCGTTCGGTGGACGAAACCTAGAAGATCATCACCTCACATAGCAGGCTCCACTCTACACAGCAGAGGAGCTGCGCCTCCTCTGGCTGCTTTGTGATGTTCCTAAAATCTGCCGGGTGGCACATGAACGCGGGCAACTTCATGGGGAGAAGGCGGACACTTATCGGATCACACGCATCAACCGGGTCGGCGAGCGCGACCTCAAACGGGCCATGGCTCTTGTCCGCCGGCGCCGACCGGACCGGCTACGTTAGCCCGACCAGCAGCACCGTTTACCTCCTGACGCCCACAACGACGACACCGTCATCGACATGCAGGACGAAGTTTGAGGGGGGGGCGGGGTGGAGTGTGTGTACCATGGCGGCTGCTCAGCCGAGTTGCCCGACAAACGGACACGGTTCGTGGACTGTCCCGCATCTTACACCCTCGGTGAGCCGTGAACCAAGTCGAATCCCGAGCCCGGCAGAAAAACCGGAAGACGAGGGAGTCCCACAAAAGCGAACGCCTCAGAATAAACCACGAAGAACCCGAAATTCGACCCAGTCGCTGCTACTAGGGAGAACCACCGGCATTAATTCTAGTACCAGAAAAACCGAAGCGGACTTCGCCAACGATGACAAACCCGTAGCAGCAGACCGCGTCCGCTCCCACGGGTGTTTCCATACACGTCACACATCGAACAACGACGCCCTTTCACGGCGAGGTGTATGAACACGTCGAGTACTGGATTGACCAACATGACCATGTCGGCCGTCGCAACAGGTGGACAGACGACCAGCTACTGCAGGACCTACAGTTTTCGGGGAAGAACCTGGCAGGCTCTGGTTTGAGAACCACAAATCCTTCTTGACGTCGTGGGAAGTTCGCAAGATCGAGCTGAAGCGCGCGTTCGTAATCCGACTCAACGAGCCGAATACCTCATTCGGTCCAGGACACAGCCCTAATGACAGCGTCCCTGCCTTCGTGAGGAATGTTTTGCGCCTGATCGAGCGCTCGCGCCAACCCTCATTCTACAGATGACAAGAAGCTAAGAATCCTTATGTTCCTTATGTGAGAGACAACATCTTCGGCAGCCTTGTATGCAACCCTCCGACAACAATCGAAGGGTTCATCACAGAGGCTTCTAACATTGAAAGAGCGCTGCATGCCCGAGCCTGTCACTATCAACAACTTCTCGACATCTCGGCACCCGAGTCGTCCAGCTGCAACTTCGATGCTAGCCTCCCAGGCATCCACATCATCATCCATGACGTTGTCTGGGAGACTAGGAAGCTGCTTCCTGCCACCAGCCACCCGGCTTTTATTTCGATTGCTGAGATTGTTCGAGAAGTTCAACAGGCATTTCAACCATAGACTTCTGCAAGCGAAGCGGCATGTGATGAATTGAGGGTGACCTACGCCGCAATGGCACAACCACAGCCACCGGCTGCCCGTTAGTATCCTGTCAAATTAAAGGGACAGCCTAACACCGCAGTATTTTACACTTAGGGAAGAACCAGGGTAGGTTTGCGCTGAACAACGTCCACCGAGGAAGACGGAGTTGTGGTGAACGGCCGACCGACGACCACTCTGCTACCACTACGTGTGGCCAACCATGTCTACCGGAGGTGCCCTTACCAATGAATGAGCCTGCGAGGGTTCATGTAATATGACCCTCGACCACGCTTCTAGGAGCGACTGCGGGAGAGTGAGGAGTATCCTTGGCAGTCTCTGTCCCTGGTGCCAAGACTACCCCGAAGCTCCGGACCCCTATAACCACGACATGACACATGCGTCTACACTAAGCACAACAAATTAGGTAAGCGACAGGGCAATAACAGTTGATTTGGTGTCGGTCGTCGTCCAAGGACAATTATAACTTGGCGACACCATTTATTTGCCCATTCCACGACGAACACTATTTCCAACTTTGAGGGTGAATGCCATTGAGTGGCTTGAAGAAATAGAATGGTTGGTTGTTCTCAAAACTGGACACCAAGCATCACCCGACTGAACTTTGAAACACGATACTTACACAAGTTACAGTGGTCATGGCATGCAGAATGAATCGCCATTGCGTAATGGAAGTCAAGTGACTTGGATAGAAAAAAAACATTGTTTCCAGGCATCAAGGCAACTGCAAAAATGTTCCAAAAGCCGGGAATCATGATTAAAAACAAATACCTCCGACTTGCGTAACAATACCAACAATTTATAGGTAGACGTTTCGTCTCCTATGCGGGAGACATCATCAGTGCAGCTAGGAACACCCGACTAGCTACCAGCAACCAAAGGCTCGCTTCTTCATTCTCTTCATCCAGCGCTGCAGATGAAGAGAAGGAAGAAGCGAGCCTTTGGTTGCTGGTAGCTAGTCGGGTGTTCCTAGCTGCACTGATGATGTCTCCCGCATAGGAGACGAAACGTCTACCTATAAATTGTTGGTATTGTTACGCAAGTCGGAGGTATTTGTTTTTAATCAAGGCAACTGTGCAGCGAAAAGCACAGCCACGTCAGCAATACACGCACGAAATTGCTACATTGACGCAGAAAACAACCAGGAAAATTTGCGCATTAGAAGCCAGCCCTGCAGCTTCTGTGCATCAAATGTCAGTGGCGGCACATGACTTATGATCACAAGACGGCATCTGTCAAAGTCGCCACATGACCAAACTGAACACCGACGTGCAAGGAGAGAGTCCTCCGACAACAAGGAGCACAAATAGGTATAGGTACTATGACTGAACGCCTGACACGAGGCTGTCGCAGAAATAACTAGAATAATAACTAGATAAGAATCAATAATTGAATATTCAAGTGCAAAAAAAAAAAACATATCTGATGCACTTACCAAGTCCGCATCATATTCACACTCCAGCATTTACGCTCTGAGAGTCTAAACATCAAGAATTGTGGTCCCTAAATAAGGTGGACCTTTTGAGAACACTCGCATCTCTGACCCCCCCCCCCCCCCCCCCCCCTCCCCAATATCTTTAAATGGGACAAACCAGCCTGGCAGCATTTTCCAGTCTGGTTGTCCAATCTGCACCTCTCCTGACATTTGGTGCATCCGAAAACAAACTGCGGTGACATGAAATTGTTATTCGTTTATTTATTCCTTCCAAGGGACTTTTGTACGCATTGCAGAGAGGATATTTAAAACTATACACACTGATAATAACCTCATAGCACACTGACATTAACGGAGCTTCCACGGGGCACGGCGTCGCCAGGGGGCACGGCGTCGCCAGACAAACAGCCATGCAAAACCTCTCCCTTCTTCAGGTGTTGGTGACCACGGCCCTTTCTGCGATCCCGCCAGGAAATCTGCTGCATCGTCATCTTCTGGCTTGGGACACGTCATCTGTTGTCATCGAGAGAGTCACGGCATTTCCTCGGGCGTTTTCGCCACCAACTTGGATCCACCAGGAGGCGTTCAACATCAGCATCTGGCAACAATCAAGCACTGTAACATCACATGGTTCCTATTCCGACGGGTGGCTACATAAGCCGACCGGGATGGATGGCCAGTTGGGGCACGGCGTCGCCAGACAAACAGCCATGCAAAACCTCTCCCTTCTTCAGGTGTTGGTGACCACGGCCCTTTCTGCGATCCCGCCAGGAAATCTGCTGCATCGTCATCTTCTGGCTTGGGACACGTCATCTGTTGTCATCGAGAGAGTCACGGCATTTCCTCGGGCGTTTTCGCCACCAACTTGGATCCACCAGGAGGCGTTCAACATCAGCATCTGGCAACAATCAAGCACTGTAACATCACATGGTTCCTATTCCGACGGGTGGCTACATAAGCCGACCGGGATGGATGGCCAGTTGGGGCACGGCGTCGCCAGACAAACAGCCATGCAAAACCTCTCCCTTCTTCAGGTTGGTTACCTTCCGAATGCAGTTTGTTCTCGAAATAGAAATCTTAATTTTATTGCGATGTCGTGCCCCAACGACCTTTCCTGGCGAAAGTGGTTGTGTTTTTACTGTTTGCAGTACTCGTACATTTTTTATGTTTCTCGACTCCTTTTGTTAATGTCCGGAGACGTGGAGGCAAACCCGGGACCACTAACCGATAGTGAGCAAATCACAAGTATTCTTGCAGCTGTCCAGAGAATCGAGGCTGCTCAGACAAACTTGCTGGCAACAGTCTCGTTACTGGAGAGCGGACAGAAGGCTACCGAGATATCTGTCCAACAATTGTTTTCAAGGATGAGTGCTGTAGAAACGAAGTTGGCTAATACGAACTCCGCATCTCTAACCCCCCATGATGAAAATCTTCCTGTTGACCTAGCAAATATTCAGAAGCAGTGCGATGACAACGAAAATAGGCTTCGTAGGTCAAATCTGTTATTTTTCGGCTGCCAAGATAACCTCACCGAAACATGGGCGCAATCGGAAGGAAAGATTATTGAGTTTTGTTCGAGCAAGCTGGGAATTCAGCTAGATCCCTCAAATTTAGAAAGATCACACCGCCTAGGGAAATTTCAGCCCCAGAAAGCTAGGCCAATAATAGTGAAGTTTGCCCGATATAAGGACAAAGAGAGCATCCTGGCCTCCGGGTTTAAACTGAAAGGCACCCATTACGCTGTACGCGAAGATTTTTCTGCGTCCGTGCGAGTTGCCCGTGCCAAACTTTTTGAGTATGGTAGGAGTATGAACGTACCGTTTAAAGTGCGTTTTAACAAACTGCATGCGGACAACAAGCGTTTCGTTTTTAACTCGGAATCTCAAACTGTTGTTGAATTTTCATAGCTACGTGCTTCTGGCAAAAATAAAGTGTTACCGTCATCCCCTTATGCCGCCTTGCGCGATAAAAACAAAAGCCTTTCCGTTCTTTTCACTAATATTCGCAGCTTCATTCCAAAACGCGACGAGTTTCACAGTGTACTGGAAGACAGCTCATCAGATTTAGTTATTTTGACAGAAACTTGGTTAAACCCTGATATCGAAGATAAGGAGCTTTTTCCGCCAAACTTAGATTACAAAGTCTTCCGGCACGACCGGCATGGCCAGAGGGGTGGCGGTGTGCTTATCGCAATAAAAAGTTTTATATCTTCTTTTGATATCTGTTTAGCGAACCATGACTTGGAATTTACTTGCATATGTGTCTGTACGCCATCAAATAAGGTCATTGTGGGCGTATGTTATAGGCCACCAAATTGTGCTTCATCATTCCATACTGATCTATGCTCTGTCTTACTTGATATACGAGATCGTTTTCCAAAGGCTGATATGTTGTTATTTGGTGATTTTAATTTTCCTCAAATCGATTGGTCAAACCTATCATCCATAGGCTCTGCCGCATCCGCACATTTTTTAGACATGTGTCTTACTCTGAATCTTACACAGCTCGTTGATAAACCAACTCGTTTGGGAAATATTCTTGATTTAATACTAACTACGTCACCAGACCTTGTCAAGTGTATCCAATACTGTGATGGGCTCAGTGATCACAGGTTGCTGCATGTTGATTTGTCACTCCCCACTCTCACAAAGCATCCCATTTCCAAGATTATTCACGATTATAACAGGGCTGATTATATCTCGATAAACCGCGAGTTGGCAATCTTCTTTGACAATTACGTCGTTCATTTTCATCTTAGATCTGTAGAAGAAAACTGGACATTATTCAAAACTAAAATGAATCATCTAGTAAAAATGTTTGTCCCTACAGTTCGTGTGCGCACCGATTTAGGTAATCCATGGTTTACAAAAACTCTGCTCTCTTTGCGAAACAAGAAAAAAAGACTTTTTGCAAAGGCCAAACGGTTAAACACCTGCCAATCTTGGGATGTTTACAATTCTGCACTAAAAAACTACACCAGGAACATAAAGCAAGCCAAGAATAAATTCTTTTTTAATGACTTACTGTCCATCTTGAGGAGTAACCCGAGGAAGTTCTGGAATCTGGTTTCACCAAAGAACAACAACTCTGCCATCCAACTACGTACCGACAACGGCGATCCCATTCCAGAGAGTGACATTCCTACTGTGTTTAACGAGTATTTTTCTTCCATTTTTACTAACGAGTGTTTGAACACTGTTCCCAGTCTCCCCGAGCAACCTTACGAAACCATGCCACCAATCAGTGTAAGCGCAACCGGTATTCAAAATCTCATTGCCAAATTAAAACTGTCATCGTCCGCCGGTTCCGACAACATCAATTCAAAAATTTTAAAAAATACTACCAGTATCTCCAGTGAGATCTTAAAATTAATCTTTGACCAGTCATTATCTGAAAGCTCGCTCCCTTCTGACTGGAAGGTTGGCAGGATCGTCCCAGTCTTCAAGCTGGGAAGTCGCTGTTTGGCGTCTAACTATCGTCCAATATCTTTAACTTCAATCGCATCTAAACTTCTTGAGCATATACTATATTCACATATCATGAGTCACCTAACAACTAATGGATTTTTCTTCAAACAGCAGCATGGATTTAGAAAGGGACTCTCATGTGAGACGCAGCTTTGCGACTTCATTCATGACCTACATACTAATCTCGAGTGTCGGGCTCAGACTGACGCCATCTTTCTGGATTTTTCGAAGGCTTTTGATCATGTTCCCCATCAACGACTACTTTCTAAACTGGCATCCCTTCGTCTTGACCCGCTAATCTTCTCATGGATACGTGACTTTCTTTCTTCCCGCGTGCAATACACAGTTACAAATTATCATGAGTCTGCCCTAACAAACGTTTCATCTGGTGTTCCTCAAGGGTCCGTACTGGGTCCCCTACTTTTTTTAATATTCATAAATGACCTTCCGGCCACTATCTTATCTAATATTCGCCTGTTTGCAGATGACTGTGTCGTATATAACAAAGTAACAAGTGTGCATGACAACATTCAACTCCAAGATGATTTAGTAAAAATTAATAAATGGTGCGAACAGTGGCTGATGCCATTAAACAAATCTAAATGTAAACTAATCCGTTTCACTAGAAAAAAAACCGTCTTGTCCTATCAATATTACTTAGGCTCCGACATCATTGAGACCGTTCCTTCGTACAAATATCTCGGTGTAAAATTAACATCAGACCTTTCATGGAATAATCACATTGAAGCCATCTCCGCAGACACCTCCAGGACCCTGGGAGTACTCCGACGTAACCTTCGACCTGCTCCACCAACTGTCCGCAAACTGGCCTACGACACACTTATCCGACCTAAATTAGAATATGCTGCCTCCATCTGGAACCCCCATCAAGGCTACCTTATCAATCATCTGGAAGCAATTCAAAACAGGGCCACCCGTTTCATCCTCTCCACGTACGATAACTCCATCAGTGTCTCTTCCCTAAAAAGTCAACTAACCCTTTCTTCTTTGCAGCTTCGTAGGAACGTCTCCCAGCTCTGCCTCCTTCACAAAATCTATTATCACTGTCCTGACCTTAAAACAGCATTATTATCACCTCCCGATCGAACATCATCTCGCCTAAACAACGACTGTACCATCAAAAGGATCTCTGGCTCAACAAACGCTTTCAACCGATCTTTCCTCCCACAAGCTATCAATGACTGGAACAGCCTCCCATCCTCCATCGTCACCATCGTAGACCCAAACGCCTTTAAATCAAGTCTTCAATTGCACTTTTTATGTTGTTAACCGTTTACCAACCATTTCCTGAATGTATTTATTTTTGTGTCTGTTTTTTCTAATGTATAATATGAATGATCCCCCCCTTATGTAATGCCCTCACGGGCCCTTAAGGTTCAATAAATGAAATGAAATGAAATGAACAGTTGCAGTGATTATGAGGCTACATCGGGCTTAAAAACTTCCCCTGGGCCCTTTGTGCGCGCCTGCATTTCGCATCAATTCTCAGACATTTCAAAGTTCAAACAAAGCTAGAAGAATGGGAAAATGTCAAGCTAAAAGTTCTAAAAGTTCTATCGATCCTCGGACACACCTGGCAATCTGAGCACCGCTGAGACGATACGACTGATGCTGTCTCACATGTGCTAAAATCCAGAACGATATTGCGCAAAAAAGATATTAAGTCTCATTCCTTCAGAGCTTCACGTTATACCTGCGTCAGAGACCACGAAGAAGCCCAAAATCATCGGCGAGCAGCGGAACATCACGACTAAACATACTCAAATCCACCAGCTATTGGCGCTGCCATCTTTCCGGTGACGTCACGGCTCCTGTGACGTCACGTGAAGAGTGGTCACTTTTGCGTTTAACGTGGCGACAACTGGGGGGCCCCACCTTCGACCTTCCGGTTTATCATTCTAAAGCATGGGACATATGAGCGATGACTCATGTACTTATACTTTTTGTATAATATGTATTAAGTTATGTTAACCTTTTAGTTAACGCGTTTTCTGCATATTTATTACCCTGATTGTTTTTCCTGCATATCTGTTACCATCTGCCAAGCTCTCGGGGCCCGGACCTAGTCAAGCCAAAAAAAAGAGTGGCTATTTTGTCCGTGGCTCCGGCATCTGTACTTGCAGATGCAAATATATGATTTGGTTTGACTTGATTTGAAAAGGGCGCCACATGGCAGTATCATTGCAACCGGTACTGGCGTCCCTACGTCACTTCCCCGTGGCGCGGCGTCGTTTCGATCTGGTCGATACAATTAAAGCAGCGCAATGTGCCAGTGGCGCGCCTAGCGGCGCCCAGTTTCACCGTTCATGTGTTTTACTTGACGATTGAAAAGGGCATCAGGCCCATCTAAGACAGTTTTGACCAATTTCTAGTCCGAGCAAAAGTTTGGCTGACGCCCCTATTAATTAAACAGTTGTGGTAATTCTCGCGCCAGGACCGATGCCTGACACCCCCCCGTGAACCAAAGTGCGCCGTCGAAGTGTGACGACAACGGGCTCCTTGTCAGACAATTAATTTAAACCTTCAAACGAATGACGCGCCCTTGGTTTCAAATTGGGTGGTGAGATGTGATGAAAAAAAAATCATTTGGACGTTTGAAATATTTCTAAAGTTGCAGTTCTGAATTAATAAGTTTCATACCGTATATAAAAGAATAATGTGAAGCGATTCCTCCGTTTGCCACTAGTTGAACAAATCCTGCACTGTTACCTCGGGCCCGTAACGAGCATTGAAGAACCATGGGAAAAAGAAAAGAGAGGTAAAAGCGGGGGACGTTTGGTTTTGATTTCGTGTGTCATCTCGTGCTCGCTTTGCGAACCGGCGTCTCTTCAATCATGATGCGTTTATTTGCATAGTAGGCTGCGCGAAAGGTCGGCTCAAGACATGGGATAGATCGGGTGGGGTTAGGTGGCACAAACTGCCAACCGATGCAGAAATGCGCAGCATTTAGTTGCGCGCCGTCGTCTTGCCTAGAGCAGCGGGCAGCGGTTTCAGGATTTGTTCGATGCATTTCCGACCACAAGATTTCACACAGCACCTTCACGTCAGCCGCAGTCTAAGTAAAAGCGTGAAGCTTCCGTGTCTGAAAAAAGACTCTATTCCCTCACTTCCCTTCGCAAGAAGCCCTTACCTCAACGGCGACGAAGCACGGTAAGCTATACATTGATCCAGCGAATGTCATCAGCACATAAGGCTCTGTTATACCCCGATGTTGAGCACAGGGAACGCAGAGTAGCGCAGAGTTCTGCGTCCAAAGAAGCATCTCCCGTTCAGTCGGCGTGAGGTCGCTGAAAGGGAGCTAAGACTCGTTTGCGAGAGCGGCGTTGTCCTCGTGCATTTCTTCTAGGTTTCCTTCACAGACCGCCAAGCACTATAGCCAACCGCGGAAACCGCGCTGAGCGCCCACTAAATCATACCAATACCAACGGTGTTCCTCGACGTCACTTCCCTTTCCAGTGGCGACAAAAAGGAAATCAATCTGAATTTTTGTTTAGGTTTAGCAAATTTAATGGCAGGCACAAAAATAAAAGTGACAAATTTCTAGAGAATGTTGAGTGGCATTCCAGGACCCCAATGCGTCCGAAAACATCCTATTTAAAAAAGAAATATTTTAATTGCCTTCACGGTTTCTGTAAAGCAAGCAGCACATAACCGGTGGAACTGGGCGCCACATGTCGATCACCGCTCGCCGCTAGGCGCACCACATGACGTACCGCGCGGCTTTATCTGTATCGATCAGATCCGAGCAACGCGGTGCCGCGCGAAAGTGACCTGGGGGTGCCGGTGTCGCTACGTCACTTCCGCGCGGCGCGGCGTCGCTCGAAATTTGGTCGATACAGAGAAAGTCGCGCGGTGCGCCTGTGACGTGCCTAGTGGCGAGGGCCGAACGGCTTGAGGCGCCCAGTTTCACCACTCATGTCTTCCATGCTTAAGGCCCTCTACCTCGTTGCTTCGCCGAATCTTTAGAAACGTTCGGCAAAAGTTCGGCTTGGCCGAAGGTTCGGCGCCGAAATTTCGATTTGGGAGAAGTTCGGCCCATCAGTAGTTACGACCAGTGCTTTCAGTAAGCGAGCCAGCGGTATTGAGCTGGGCGGTGAACAACCGTTGAGGAAGAGGATCTATCACAGCAGATCAAGGCAGACAAGCTATTTATGTACGCGTCCTCTTGCCTTTTCCTTGCCTCCTTCGGCTATAAATAACAACACAAGATAAACCAAGATAGTAAAGGTGCCGTACAAGGCCACTGACCGCAAAACACTTCCTTTGCTTTCCCCTCTTCAGTACTCTTACTTAACCGAGGCAGTGTCATCCTAACACCCAAGTTGTTCATTCTGATCAGCCCACAAAAGGGCCATACAGTGACAGCACCGCATCCCTCTAATATTCTCATAACGTTCTACCGTACTGGCGCAATCGTCTTGATGACTGCGACAACAACGCTAGCGTAAATATTGAAATCGAAGTGTTGCGAGTGTCTACGGATCATATCTCTCCGGAGCACGCATACAAGTTCTCCGGGTCAGACAAGCCCCGTCACTTTCACACGGAGCCAACGGACCGGTTTGATCGGCGAGCGCCCCACCGGCTCCAGGAGCCAGATCAACATGCCGCACACGGAGATCGCTCGCATTTCCCGAGAACTACAATGCGTGTGTACAGCCGCCGTATTTCGAAAAAGAAGGAGAGGGGCGATCCTTAATGTAAGCCCAGAGGCCAGTCTGTCGGGAATCCGCTCGCCGAGCCCACGCCGAATGCTCGGTATGGGGCGTTCCGTTGACAATTCTTATAGTTCCGAAATCCCGCCGAGGAGCCCGCAAAGTCCTCAAGTTAACTCACATGCATGCCCATGAAGCACATATTAAAATGTTAATGCCCATAACGCACGTATGAAACCGGTTCAATGGTCAAGATGTAAACGCCTTACCTTTTGCGCGAAGACGGCCGTGGTTTTTGAACGTGTGCTTATTGGCGATGAAGGTCCAGCAAGCGTGGAGTAGCCGCTTCGAATGCGCACTGGAAGACGGAGGCTGCTGGCGCTGTATTTACATTTCGAAAGCGGCCGCGGAGCGGCGCGCGCTGATTGGCCAGCGGTGTATTTAAGGTGAGTACCTCTACACTTATCATGTGCTCGCGGAGCTATGCGTTGCCAAGTGTGCCGGGGTAGAAGTATTCCCGAGCCCCTGAGATTATACAAAGTTGAACGATAACTTGGCAAACAATGTAGGCTAGGGCAGCACGACCCGATAAGTGCATCGGAGCAAGGGACGTAGCCCGACGTCCTGGGAGCATCTCGGTCACTATGCAAATTGAGAGGCGCGAGGCCCGGAGGAAGCGGCGGTTATCTACTGGACAAGAGTCGTCTGCTTCGAAACCAGCCACCTTCGGGTGAACGTCCACCGCAGCAACATTTCCGTCCGCTAGAATAGCGAGCGCTTCGGGAACAGCTCATGAGACAACCATATCCTCGAGTTAGCCGGAACTTTGTGACGGGTGCTAATGCCAGGGCACAGTTTGATGCTCTGAGCGGAAACGGCCGATTACACGGCTGCGATCGCCGGCTATTGCCAACGGCCACGTCGGTACAAGGCGAAACAAAAGCGAGGGGATACGGATCTCGGGTCACTTGTTTGGTTTGAATATATTAAAAACTTATATATTTGGGATTATTCATTCTTTATTCTTCATGTCTTCTTGGTATAGACTGAATCGCGCGAGTTCAATTGCCTACTTTTTGACGCGGAGCGCTCTGTTGCTGTGGCGGTAACAAGGCCCCGGTGGCCTCGACCGTATGGTATGCCAAAGAGTGCTATCCGTGTTCTCAGGTGCCTTGCTCCGGCGCCTTAAATGAATCGCGGGGGCCTCAGCCTCCTAGTTGTGACGCTTGTCACAGGTCTTTTGTGAGGAATAGAAAAAGCCGACAACCAAGCACAGTGCACCCCAAACTTAACGCCGCCACTGGGTTCCCAAACATTGAGCGCGTATCGACCACTTACTGTTATTTTGTCACCAAAACGTGCGGCATGCCTTATTAGGATGGGATAGAAATCGCGAACGCAAAAAGTCTTCAGATAGTTCAATCGGTCGCCGCATGGACTCTCAGAAACGGCAAATGACGTGGCGGTGTTACGTTTGAGGCGCCCTGTACACGGAGAATTTACCTAAATGGGACTCGAACGGATCTCAGTGCTCTGAATACTCTCAAAATACGACGGGTCGTGGGAATATTCAGCGCTTCGTCAGAGGACCTCGCCATCAAACAGCTTCGTCAAAGCCTCACCACCTGTGCGTGAGCACATGAACGGTTAGCGGATCACTAGATAGTCATCGCCAAGTATAGTTCGCGCTTCACATAGGAACATGCCGGACACTACCTATTTATGAAGAAAAGTAAGAAAACTGCTTGCTCATATACGAGGGAAGGCAGATCAGCTGATCGGCCTCTCATCGTATGTGCAAGCGGTTTTCTGGTTGGATTGCCGCACCACAACACGTTAGGTAAAAACACAGGATATGAATGTACCCCTTCAGAGCAATAAAACGTTACAATCCACCAGTTTTAAAACGCTCGCGCTGTTTGTTTGACGGGGGCCCTACTTGGTGTTCGCTTGCACGTAGCCGGGTCGTGCTCTCGTCGTTCGTTTAAGTAGGCGCCCTCGAGACACATTCCTAAGACATGGTGAGGAATAAATATATAACGTGATTGTGAGGACTGGTAGCTCGTTGAACAAAATTTAGGCGCCGATCGTGCACGCGTGTTCGGCGCATCCCGGAAGCAACGAAGCCCTGCCCTTTTTGCTGGGGTGGTCAGGCGTGAAGCTGCAAAGTTTTTCTGACATACTTTTAAGGCAGTGTCTATTCTGCCGGCAACCGGTAAAATAATGTTTCCACAATTCTACAGGCAGTCGCTTTTTATTGGCTGCTGATACCATGTCACGAATGCCGGTGATGTACTCGTTTTGTTATTCTATCGGCTGAATGATTTCTCTTCTCTAATGGCAGCTGCTGATAGAATTGTTAATTACCCTTGAATTAAGTGGGAACTAGAAATTAGTGTCCCTTTTCTCCTGGCCGCCAAAAAAAATGGAACAAAAATTTACTGAATGTATATTTCGCCTCAGGACAGCCGCAATTGTGCTCTCGCACGACATATCATTCATAAACATCTGAATCAGGTGGTTTGAATCGTTTGAATGCAGTGCTCGTAATCTGTAGGGCTGCAAACTTTGCGAGGCGCTCGCCAGCGGTAACCACCGCACCGCCGTCCTTAAAACTGCAGCTGCTCAAGATTGTCAAGATCACCATAGCAAAACTTTCAATAGAAGATACTATCTGTATAAGATTATGGTCCAGTAAACTTATAGACCAATAGAATCCTATCATAACCAATAAGTGGGACCTATTGGTCAATTAAAATCCTATTAGTGTATTGGCCCGATTGAGGCCTATTGATATATTGGTCCTATAGAGGCCTATTGAAACAGATCTGAGACTGGTGTGCAGGTCGTGTCTTCATTTATCATTCCTCGCTTTCCATTCGATGACGTCAGTTGTGGCGTGCTGTACCCTGCCTCGATCATGGCCGTTGCGCAGCAGTGGAGAAAGCAGACGCTTTTTCTGGTGTAGGTCGCTATCAGCTTGACAATCTATGGAAGCACTAGTGGCCAGACGATGGGACGCTTTAACGAAAGCGACACTCGTGTTTCCTCTTTGCTGAAGCGAGACATACCACCAGATTTGTGACATACCGGCTCCTGCGACATACTTTGTAACCACTTTCTACGCACAAGCAGAATAAAATGCCAGAAACACCAGTCAAAGACGCATTTTAGGCACCGTCCCATAAACAATTCATTATGACCACTGGGCACTACAAATCATGGTCCCCGGAAGAGCATAAACGGTGCAAGGGGCATAACCAGAGAATGGGTTTAGCAAACCTAACAACAAGCGTAGAATGCCTGACCTAGAAGGCAGCTAAGCTGCAAATATTTAGTTTAGCTGCAATGTTTCGAATGAACCTTGGGTTCAGCTTACAGTTCGGCAGTTTGAGATAACAAGTGTGAAAATACTTTAAGAACATAAAATGTTAAAAAATTATGTTTAGGTATATTAAATCAAAATGCCCCCAGTGCACAACTGTCCAAAAATGTTTTATACATTTCACAACACAGCAATAAACACTATTGATCTGAAATTTTTATTTAAATTCGCAAGTGTTTACCAAATGCAGGGCTCAGCAAGACTGAACATATTTGCAATAGACTAGCAAATTAATAAACATTTATAACACTGGAAAAGAAAATAATTAGGAAAAACTTGCTCTAGATCATTGGAAATATAAACATTGTTTCAAAGTCTAAAAAGGGACACCTGTACACTTTCTGTATGAAATTCACTAGAACTTCTTTTGTAGCGTGAAAGTGACTAGAATGAAACTGCTGAATGAATGTAGTAATTTTAATAGAGATAAAACACTTCACTAATTTTTCGGCATGAAACTGATAAGAACACATGAAAGCAGTATGTAAGCTGATATTGAGCAACTTTTTGGCAAAACTATTCCGTTGAACGAAAGGTTTCAAACCTACAGGAATATTTACAACTCACAAACCACGAAGCCGGGCCAAAACGCGATCGCAGTGCTTGCAAGAAACCCTCGCACATATTTTCTCCCATCTTTGCGCTTCGTTTATTAGAGCCTGAGAGAGATGAAACACATAAAAACAATTGACGAATTCAAGCTCTCTGGTGATGGTATAAGAATACACGAAAAGCAAGCAAAAAAAAAAGAGGATAAAGACAGAACAAGGCATCTTTTCAACTGGCTGCAAACACATTTATGAACGACCTGCAAGAAAGGCAACAGTTGCAGTAGTGGCCTGAGTAAAGAAAGATGACAGTATGCGAGGGAAAGGGAGAAAGAAAGGTGAAAAGAAAGCGACGCAGAAAATGGCAAAAACTGAGCGTAGAAACATATCTCTGGACCTCCGAGGTAGGTGTTAGCTGTGGGCGAAAATGCTATTCGTGGTCAGGATTGCTGGAAGGGGGTCTAATATTCCGCAGAGAATGACTCACCAAGAAAGTACGGAGACACACTGAAGCTTTCACCAGATGTCATTTTCCGGGGAACTTGGAATTCTCGTCTCTCTACTTGTCCTGCACCGAAGTCGCATATCTATGTTCACAGCTACAACCCACCTAAGTGGTCTAGAGTTAAAACTCTATGCTCAGTTTCCTGTCTTTTAGTTTACTTTCTTTTTCATTTTTCTCCGCTTCAGTTTTCTTCAGCCACCTCCTTTTTCTCTCCCTCTCTACAGAATAAATGTTCACACTGCCAGACTGAAAGGTGTCTTGTCCTGTCTTCCTCCGTTGCGATGCTGTTCTTTTCTACTTAACTTATAAAAGCAACACATGTTGTTTTGCAGGTTTTGTACATCTAAGGTGGGTTTAGTAGATCTACAATTCACAACACATGTTGTGACTTGTAGATTTTCGAAAATTGTAAACGTAGGTTTGAAGGCATTAAAGTAAAAGACTATCGGGTCTAGCTTGCATCCGGAGCGAAGTGGTCGCGGGCAATGTCTGTAAGTTTCTGTGATAGGTAGCATCCAATCTGTTTCCGACGACCAACAAGTTCCTTCTTTGGTAGTTTTTCCTTCGGTTGTGCGCTGCTGTTCCCGGTAGCAGTTGAAAAACCCTAGAAAAATAAGAAGCAGTCCTATAATTAGATCAATTATATTCCACATAAAAAAATGATGATGAAAACAAGTTTATTTATTTATTTATTTATTTTTATTTTTTATTTACATATACTGCAGGCCCCACAGGGGCCCAAGCAGTAGGGATAGCATACATAATAAATATAATAGTAATACATACGGCAAAACACATGAACACAAACGCGTACATATAATTTAAGGCTGCGTTATACAATTTAACATACAGCATAAACAACGCTTTATAACAGAAGTATTCAAATGTGCGCATAAACAACAAAAAAATTGCAGTTAGGGACCAGACTGCCCCCTAGAGAAAAAAACAAATTTCAAAAAGCAAAAAACAACAGCAGCAAACGAAAATAGGTTTGTAACGTGATGACGATGCTAGTATTAAAGATACGACAAAAAGATATCTCAGTTACGAAGGCTTCGTTTGGTAACTTATTCCAATATTCAATGGTTCTGGGAAAAAACGAATTCTTATAAAGATTAGTTCTTGCAAATATGGGGGTTAAGGCGAGTGAATGACGATGCCTTGTCGAGCGCGTGTCAAGTTGTGAAATATAACTTTGTGGCTGAATGCCCAATCTATGAAAATAAAGAGAATAGAGAAATTTTAATCGAGCTATTTTTCGTCGTTGAGTAAGAGTGGGAAGGTTGGACAGACGTAACATGTCTGTTGGGGAGTTGAATCTGTTAAGCCGTCGGTAGATAAATCTCAGTGCTACGTTTTGTATCTTGTCGAGTTGTCCTATATCTTTCTTTGTGTATCTTGTCGAGTTGTCCTATATCTTTTTTTGTGGAGTATGCCCATACTATGCTGGCATACTCTATAGCGGGTCGGACGATTACGGAATAAGCAAGTTTTCTGAGTTCATTTGGTGCCTCGTAGAGTTTTCTTCTTAGTAGTCCAAGCTTTCGGCGAGCGTTTGAACATATGTTATCAATATGTTTTGACAACTTTAAGTTACTGGTAAGTGTTACACCTAGGTAATTGTATTCTGGCACTTCATTGATGGATGTTTCTCTGATTGTATATTAAAATTTTAAAGGGTGTTTTTTATTTGTCATGCAGAGGTGAACAGTTTTGTCATAATGTATTGTCATTTTCCATTGTTCACACCAACTGGCCAAACGATTAAGTTTATTGTTCAGAACTTCTTGATGTATGGGAGAGGTGATAGCGGAAAAAATAACACAATCGTCGGCGAATAAGCGGGCTGAACAGTCCGTGCCCACGAAGGATACCAGATCATTTATGTATATTAAAAATAACAATGGTCCCAGCACGGAACCTTGTGGCACCCCCGACGTAACCTTCAAAATGCGAGAGTAACTTCCGTTAACGTCTACGAATTGGGATCTATTACGCAGATAAGCAGCTAACCACTTAAGTATATTATGAGGGATGGCAAGCTGATGTAGTTTAAATAGTAATTTATCGTGGGGTACTTTATCGAAGGCTTTCGAGTAATCAAGAAATATGATGTCTACCTGGCCGGTATGATCCAGAAGTGTTGCAAACTCATGTACCGTGGTTACCAGTTGCGTGGCAGTAGAAAACCCCTGTCTAAACCCACGTTGCTGATCAGAAAGTAGATTATTTCGTTCTATGAATGTTTTAAGATATGTTATCTCTATATGCTCCATAAGCTGGCATGATAGACAGGTTAGAGATATCGGGCGGAAGTTAGTGACCGACATGTAATCTCCTTTCTTATGAACGGGTACAACGCGTGCTCTGAGCGAGTCATTGGGGAGAGAACTTGTAAAAATGAAACTTGAAAAATGACTGTTAGGAAGTGAGCAAGAGATTCAGCATACCGTCTAAGAAAGGCACTCGGTATGTTATCAGGCCCCGGCGCCTTTTTTTCATCAATGTTTAATAGCATAGATACCACCCCATGATATGAAATTTCAAAAGTCATGTCGCTTTCAACATCTGCATTAGGCAACAAGATTTCACTACACGGCGTAAAAACTCCCTGAAAGTAATTATTGAATGTGTCGGCAATAACTACGGCGTCTTCAATTATCGTGCCGCTCAACTTTCTTATTTCCGTTAGACAGATATTGCCAGAACGTTTGTGGGTTTTCCCGGACAAACTTTGGAAGCGCATTCGTGAAATAAAATGATCTTGAGTCTTGCAGTTTTTCCTTTAGTGTGTTACTTAGTTGTAAGATGACACCCGAATCTGGGTTTTGTCTCTTCCATTGTCGCTTAATCCTACGCTTTAACTGAATAATTTCTCGAGTTATCCACGGGTTGTTACCCCGAATACGCTTCCGTTTGTCGGGTATAAATTTTTGTAAGCAGTAGTTGACATGCTCTTTAAACGTGTTCCATAAAATATTCACATCATCACCAGAAAAGTTTTCGAAACCTGAATCAAGGTAGTCTAAAACTGCAACGTCGTCTGCTTGGTTGTAGTTTTTAACGTACACTATATTAGGGGTTGATGCAGACGACACTTTATGAAGAGTACAGCAAAAATAGACAACCTTGTGGGTTATTTTTGCTGTACTTTTGTCAATAAAACATGATGCAACAAAAAAAAGTTTGATTTTTTTTTTAGATGAGGCAATTAGAGAAGCAAAAACTGAACCAATTTTGACTGAAATTCGGAGTGTATCTGGGGTCCATCGTTTCTAAAAGGGATTATTCTGAAATCAGTCATATTATGCGAGAAAAGCCAATGTAAAAGCGGCCGCGGTACACAGCTCAAATCTAGTACGGTATGCACAAATTGCTGTTTATGCCAGTTTCGCTTCAAGTGGATTTAGCTCTTTCAGAAAACAAAAAAACAAATCCTGAAATAATTTAGGACTAGATAATAAGACTTTTGTTGGTATAATTATATGATAGATATCCTAGGTTTAGGAAAATAAAAAAGGACAAAGCGCTCACAAGTCTCAAAGACCGTTGGCAGCGGTCATGGCGCCTAACCCATTAGTTACTTCTCTGCCATCTTGAGTCTCCATATGAAATTGACTGCTTCCAACATATCAAGTCAAAGAAATTTAACAATATGTCGGTAACAGATTTACATCTCTGTGATTCATTGCATGATTTGAATTATTTTGGTCACAAATGTGTCGTTTTGTAAGCCTAGCTCAATCCTGAAAGAGGGGGAGGGAACAATGGTTTTTTTCCGTGGCCATTTTGACTGGAGAGTGTCATTCGCTTTGCGCATACTTAATCTCTGAACGGACATAATTACTCGGGTCCAGTGTATGATATGTATTGCAAATTACGTTCTGCGCAAATACAGTTCAACTACTTAACAATGACTAGAAAATATGGGTAGACAGTGGCTTGCACAGTTCATTTGTCGTCATTTGCATGTATGAGGCTACATATCCCATTGATGACAATGAGGGCACAGAGCTTTATTCTCCCAGCTGTATGAATTCAAAGTCATTTATGGTACTTAGCAGCATTCTGCACAATAAAGACTTTAAAAAATTTACAAATACTACAGCATGGGCGAAATGGATTGAACGCAATTTCAACCGACCGCATAAATCGATTTCCTAACTTGTCGCATTGGGAGTTACTACAGAGGTGCAAGAACATGGTGCATTCAATATTTGAGAATATGAATACATTAAACCTTCGGAGTCAAAAGAAAGAAATTAAAAACTGGTTTTGTCTACGGAAAAAGCATCGCTAAGCACTTTATTTTAAAGTCACCATAAAATCGTTGTGGGCTATACACACATTTTTGAATCGCAAAAACCTAGGATTGAAAAATTTGTGAAGTGGAAAAAAAATTGAATTTGCTTACCTATTCTTCACTTCGTTTGGCCAAAATCAGAGACACAGTAACACATATTTTTTTTTAGTGTGCATGCAAAGTATAGGGAAAACATAGTTTTTTTATTTTCTTGTTTTACCCAGGTGAGACAATGTCTCCACGATTTTAGCGAAAGCTTCCACTAACTTCAGGCACCTCTGTAGTAAATCCCAGCCCGATAAGTTAAGAAACCAATTTAAGCGGTTACTTTAAAGTGCGTTCAATCTACTTCGCCCACGTTCTACTTGCAGCAAATTTTAATAAAAATGGCTGGTAAGATCGATTTCAAGCAAAACAAGGGCCATTATTGAATGTTTGTACACTCAATAACAAAATATTAACCATCAGCAATTTGCTATTTGGTACGATACAAAAATGTTTTACAACCCAATACGTGTGCACTGCTGACGCAGGCTCTTATTTCTCAAACTCATTTTACACAAGTTTCGTGTGACAATAAAACTTTAGTTGGCGCTAGTTGGTTCATTTCGAATAAAAGGTTAAAAGGCGCGAACAAACAGGACGAAAAAAGACATACGTACGAATAAAATATCATGCTCACCTCCGTTGCCACCGGAAAAAGTTGCTTCTTAGCCCCAGCGTGTTGCGGTTTTCCAGGCTTCTCTTGAACACCTTGATATTAAAACGAGCCTTTGAACTTGGTAAAATTACAGAAATTAACTAAATTTTACGTCCTCAGACTTTTCTTACCCGCGGCACTTGCCGAACACACGCATGTCAAAACACACGCCTTTTGATGTCATAGCGATGGGGCGTTCTATTGCGAGGTCTAGACGAAACCAACTAAAATTGCTAAAATTAAGTAGAAAAAAAGCTTTAGCATACTAATTGCGATGTAGTATCTTATTTAAAAAAAATACTATGCAAGATAAAGAAAGCGGATAAAATTAAAGTCTTGAGGTGCTTCAGGTGCTGTGAAATGGGAGAGCCCATTTTTTTTAAACATTATTTTCAACCTTGAAACTATTTTCTTCCTTGGTCATGAAGTTTATTTTTAAATGATAAAAACCAGCTTACTATCTTTTATAGCTAAATTATTCCAGAGCTTCAATCTTCAAAATATGCAGTGTTTTTCTTTTTTTTTATTTCCTTGAGAGAAATATGCATTGCAATATTTATTGGATGTTCATTATAGGAAGTGACCCTAACATCGATGGATACTCGACTCCGCAACCCTTAGCTAGATATATTAAAATTGCTGAAAACCCCAACAAATTTAGAGAGGAGTGCGCCGCATTAACACTATTCTCTAGAAAACATTCGAACAAAAAACACACTATTTCTAGATATAATGCCTTGGCCAACCATAAAGAATGTTTTACAGATAATGGAAGTTTTCATTTGGCTCATCTTCTAATGATCCAATAGAAGCATCGATTGGACCGATACCCAGTTTTACTGGCCAATCATAAATCTTAAGAGGACCTATAGACATTTCTGTAGGACGAATCTAAATTGGCCCGTCACAACTTCCTATGGGTTCATTAGAACTCGCTATTGGTTCAGTAAAAATATCTAATGGTCATTTAGAAATCTCAATTTGTCATATAAAAATCTCTACCGGAATTGTTGCTAGGGCAGCTTCAACATTCTTTAAATGAGCGAAACAACACACGCACTTAAAAGCCATAAAGCATGCCCCTGCTTAAAGCACAAATCTGCCGTGCAATATAAATAAAGGCGCAAGCATCGCGAACATCACTGTCGCCACTGTGAGTGAGGGCAGTGTGGGCAGCCGGAGTTGTTGCGGGCGCCAAGCTTCAGTAAGTCAATTGGAGGCTACTGTGCGGTTGATTGCAAGGTGCTGGACGAGGGAGATTATTTCTTGCAGCAACTCAATGTCATCGTCGTGTACATCCCTGACGGTTAATTGAAAACTGTATCATTCTTGAAGTCATCAGCTTAAACCGTCTGACGACCTGAAATCGAGAAACAAATAGTTCTCGAATTAAAAGGCATAGTGTCTAACGACGTGAACCACCTTGGTTCGCGGTCGGCACCGTGATGATGTTTGTATTCCGTCGAGCACCACTTCGTAGTTAAGCTCCCTGGTGGTACGAAGTACCTTTTACGGTCCTAACTACCGTTTCAAAAGTTTTTCGCTGAGGCCGCGGCGACGACTGGGTGTCCAAACCCACACCCTGTCTCCGGGCTGGAAGTGAACGTCCCAACGACGGAGGTTGTAGCGAGCGGCCAGCGTCGACACGCTGCTGGTCTTGAATCCGGAGCCGGGCGAGATGGCGGACTTCTTCGGCCCGTTGAGCAACCACCTAGGCGTCGTAACTCTAAATCTGTCAGCTGGCTCGTGAGGCAGCATCGCGTCCACAATGGCCGTTACTTTCCTACCATGTACCAGCTGAAAATGTGTAACTCCAGTGGTCTCTTGAACTGCCGTGTTGAAGGAAAACGTAAAGTAGGTTAAGACCTCGTCCCACATCTTGTGCTCCACGTTGACGTACATGGCGTTCATGTCGGCGATTGTCTTGTTTAGCCATTCCTTCAGCCGGGTTTTCTGCGAATGGTACGCCGCCGTTCAACGATGGCTGATGTGGTAGAGCCGGGGGATCTCCTGAGTGAGCTGTGGCGACCCTCAGTCTGTATTCAGTACTTCGGAGGCACCATGCCTGAGGACCATGGCCTCGACGAAGGACTTGGCTACTTCCACAGCGGTTCCCGACGGGAGCACTTTTGTCGCGGCGTACGTTGTAAGGTCATCGGTCGCGACAATGATGCACCGGTTTCTTTCCGTCGATGGTGGGAACGGTCCTAAGGAAGTCCTTTCCAATCTTATGGAACGGCGTTGTCGGGAGAGTGATCGGCTGCAGAAGTCCTGCCGGCTTCGCCGATGGTTTGCTACGTCGTTGGCATTCGCAGCATGATCGGACGTAGAGGTTGACAGTCTTCGGGTGCTTGGACCAGTAATAGTTTTCCCGAATCCGTGGAAGTGTTCTGCTGTAGCCCAGAAGTCCTGCCGTCGGATTGTCATGGCACGCTTCGAAGACTTCCGCTCGGAGACTCGCAGAAATAACCAGCAGCCACGTCGAGTTGGTGCTGCGGAAGGTTTCTTTGTACAGCACACTTTTTCGAAAAGCGAAGGTTGTCAGGGATCGTGCGAAGACACGTGCAACTGCACTCCCTTGTCTTTTCCGGTGCTCGATGAGTGGACGCAGCTGAGGATCGTCTCTTTGAAGTTCTGGCATGATGTTCATGCGGTCACCGCGCCGAAAAAAAAACGTTCTCGTCGTCGCTGTCGTCAGTACGCTCAAATGCCAACTCGACTCGTGCCCTTGACAAACAATCGGTTTGGCTGTGCCTGCGGCCCGACTAGTTGACAACACTCAAATCGAATTATTGAAGTCGACGACTCCACCGTGCAAAACGTCCTGACGGATCCTTCAGGTTTGTGAGCCAACAAAGCGAGTGGTGGTCTGTAACCAGTCGAAACGGTTTTTCGTACAGGTACAGGCGGATGTTCTTGATTTCCCAGACGACGGCAAGACGTTTCATCTCGGTCATCGAGTAATTTCGCTCCGCGTTCGACAACGTCTGAATAGCCTAGGCGATCAAGCGCTCTGTAGCCTCCTGTCTTTGGACCAGTACCGCGCCAAGTTTTGTACTGCTGGCGTGCCGTGTCAACTTCTTTTTCGGCTGATTGGTCAAAGTGGCCAAGAATCGGTGGCGACTGGAGGCGTCGCTTCAGCTCGTCCAATGCTTCAGCTGGTCCCACGTGAAGCTCAGGGCGCCTTACATAAGGCTCGTGAGCGGCGCAGAACTCTCAGGAATCTTCGGACAACCTTCTTGTAGGTGGGCGGTGAAAATTTGGCTAATATCCGAATCACATGACGGACTGATCAGCGGACGGATTGACCACGTGACGAAAAGTCCGCGGTTCGTCCTCCTCCCAAGCGCATCCACACGATGGAGACAACGAGCAGACGCAAGCGAGGATGGACGGAACTTGTTCGCCACCTCCCTGTGCCGTGAACCTCCAACATCGCACCGTGGCACCGCTGGGCAAGACAGAAATCGACATTTGCCACCGCGATAAAGAATCACACGCCACTGTTACGTACAGATCGAGGCAGAACACCGTGATAGGCTTCGCGTGAAGTGCCACTCGGCTTTAGTTACCCAAGGTATGGCGGCTCGAGAAGGCTTCGGCGTAGGAGCGACGAAGTTTTGGGCTCGCGGAGGGGCGTTTGGAGATGCCTTCTCACACTCCGCGCTCATGTACAACACTTCAGTACACCGCAACCACAAGAAATGTCTTGCTTGGTGATAAGCTGATTGGCCGTGCAAGAGTTATCGTGGTGTGTTAGACGAGTTTTGAGGGAAACTTCTTGACACGGACCCGGAGTAGTACCGGAACCCACGGTGCCGGAACTGCGTCGCGTCAGCTGAAAAGTGTCTTGATTTATTGTCAAGCGTGGAACGAAGAATCCAGCAACAAAATGAACCAACAAACACAAAACACAACAATTCGTCCTTTTTATAATTGAGTAATGCTAAAGAACTTTTTCACAAGGGCGCCGCCATCTTGAATTGTCGTCACTTCTGGTATAGGCGAAACCATTCCTTTGCTGTCACCACTCCAATAGAATACATTGAGAATATAAACCTAACCGTGACCCATTCTCGTTTTGCCTCCTCTCAATTTTTTTACTACTTGTACGTTCAAATGTTTTATTATTTTTTGTCGCTCGTACAAGATACGCCTATAAGGTGGCTAGGGACGTCGTCGTGCACTTCGACTGGAAATGGCTATACGCACGACCGAAACCTCTTGGATCTCGTATAAAACTGATTGTCAAAACGAGCTTCTTGAGCTGTAGCGTAGCTTGGTAGACAGGTGTCCACTTCATACGCAGCGAACCTAGGTTTGACGCAGAATGAGGAGGTAATTTTGTTTTTGTCGAACATATTTGTGTTGAATATTTGGCAATATTTACGACATTTCTCTTTACAATTATCACTGAAAAAACAAAACAAATGTTTTCGACAAAACTTCGCTGAAATAAATAATAATAATAATAATAATAATAATAATAATAATAATAATAATAATAATAATAATATAACAATAAATAATAATAATAATGTTTATTTCTTCATCAAGTACAAGTACATGATGGAAAGGGACTGAGAAAGAAAGCTGCCTTTGTGCAACTTGACGAGTCCTGAGCCCCCTCCCCAAATGGCCACAACGGCAGATCACAAAAGAAATGTATTTCTTTTCGGAGGTGCAATGGGAAACAACGGGGCTTTCCGGGTGGACGTCGCTGAGAGCCGTGTACTGGGAGGCCAAATGTGCTAATAATTTTTATGATGAGTAACCGTAGACTGTCGCCGCGCAGCGGCGTGACCGCAGACAGGAAGGGGGGGGGGGGGGGGGTGTAACACGCTCCCCAGTGAATCACACGCAGTCCGAAAAGGGTGACCCATATGGTATAAGCACTCCGCGTCGTGCGTGTAGCCCTTTCCGGTCGAGTCCAAAGGCGTCGTACATATAGCTTTGCCCATTTTTGTTTGAGAGCGCAGCTCTTAGGCGCCCGTTTCCGGCTTGAGCGGCGTCGCCGTCGGCGTCGGCGTAACCGCGCGGTGCATTGTGGGTAGATTTCCCCGCTAAAGTTAGCGGAAAAATTTTCCCGCTAAATTTAGCGAGGAAATTTTCCCGCTAAATTTGGCGGGGGAATTTTTTCCTAAATGGGAGGCGAGCAGGAGAGGAGGAGGGGCATAGCCCCCTCTCTGTACCTTTCCCCCCGCCTCCTCAAGAGCTCCGCTCTAATTTAGCGTTACAGGGGATTGTAAACGTCTTTCATTTCCCGAAAATCTCAAAATCCCAAAAATTTACAATGGGGGCGGCGCGGAACTTTGAATCGGAGGGATTCAAGCGGATACTACACGCAGTAAGCTGAGACAAAAATAAATCAAGTTTTTACTCGTCCGAAATTAAAGAAAAAAAAAAGAAAACATTGTACCGTCGTTGGTCGTATCGTTGCCACACTACACGCATTTCACGTCAATATTCCGCCAAAAATGAGCGAGTGAAAAGGCGCTCGACTCTATCAGTCCGCGCGTCCCGGACGAGGGTACACGGCCCGCGGACGAAGATCGCGATTCGGTCCGTCGTTTCAATGGGCTAGCACGATTCTTTGGAGGGTCAGGACGAACACCTTCGTAGCCAACAACATGAGCTAGGAACTTCGTCGGCTTTCTGGTGGAGGTGCGGGGTACCGCAGCTCATAAAATGTACCCCTCAAGGCCTCGCAGCGCAAGCCCAGTCCCAGTGGCGTACCAACTTGTTTTTGAGGGGGGGGGGGGGCAAACCAGACCCCCCCCTCTCCCCCCGGTTGCATATTTTTACTAGTGATGGGCCGAACTTTTTGCCGAATCAAAAATTCGACGCAACTTTTGCCGAGCTTTTCTAAAGATTCGGCAGTGATTCGGCAAAAATACACTCTTACCAGACTTAACAGTGATATTTAGTTTTTCCTGACGAAAAAAGGTTTATGTTTTTTTTCTTAACTTAAATACAACATGTAGTGCCTATTGACACAGTTATGACTAAATGCGGTGATATTCTTCGAGATAATTGTATCGATGTCGCTTTTGTGTGTTTACTGGCATTTTTAGTGTTTTTCTTGCAGAACGTGGCGTGACAACGAGGTTGGGTAGTAGCCGGCGCAGTCACGAATCACGCTACGAGAGTTTTGATTTTGAGGCTTCATCAGCGCACGCCTGCAAGTGTGATTACATTGTTAAAATAGAGGCAATCACTGCGTTTTCACTTTCTCTGGGAGTCACCGTTTCGTGCGCGAAAACGAATGCAACCGTTGCTGAGCCTTCACCAGAAGAGATAAAAATATTGTAAATATGCATGTTTTTCGATTTGAGTCCCTTGACGTCAGCTTTGCATGAAAGTGCGCGTTCCATATTCGCAACGTGCCGTTTTTAATCTTCAAGATTCCGGTTTCTGGTGTTAGGACACTCACGTACGTCTAGGAAGTTGGGGAGAGTTAGGAATGTCGGATGTGCAACGTCGAGCATGATAGTTCTGTGTTTAGTTTTATGGAGATACATGAAAATCGCGAAATAACGCGACCTAAAAAGCAATATTATTCTGTTATGGCACAAACTACTCGTGAGCCGAAAACAGGATTGTTAAAAAAATAATAATAATATTAATAATAATAAGTAATAATCATAATAACAATATTCTTTGCACACACTGGAAGGAGCCCATGTGGTGGTGTGGGGGGCTATGCAGATAGGTGAAAACCCTTTGGCCAAGCCAGATTTGTACGTTGTTCAACTCCTTTACTCAAGTTACTGTAGTTTAACAACTTTTCTGGGTAGTTTAGTAACTTTCAATTACATTTCTATTTTGGTAATTAGTAATTTACTTTAACTACTTTTCCGAGTGACTTCTACTCAAATTACAAATTACTTTCGAATATTTGCGGTTGTTTCGCTTATCAACAGAGATTAGATGTTGGAAGATCAGCTGATATTTGCAGAGGGGGAAGCATGTGGCGTAGAAAAGGGGGGGGGGGAGAGAAAGTGATTTGGATAGTCCAAAACCACCCAAAATATTAACGAGCTCCCCACTGCAACAACACTGCTACCAGGCGCGGGGAGCGAACAGACACGACGCAAGAGAGGCCGAGGAACTGTGGGATTAGCGCCGAAGACTGGTGTTTCTTTGTATCCGGAAGCTCAAGGAGACTCGACCCATTTGAAGAAAGGGCTTGTCCCCGCTTCTCCCCAATGTAGGAATTCTTGCCCACTACAGGAGGTATACACACTACATCCTCACTCGAGGGAGGTAACAAAGTGCAGCACCCGCTCTAAAGTTCATCTGGTGCTCCTTTATAGCTAGTGCTGTCTTTCGAGACGTCATCTGGTCATTTATCTGAGTGAAGTAATGGCGGCTATAAGGCCGATACAAATAAGTGCCTCGTAAGTTGATTGTGTTAAATGGTTCGTCAGCGAGAATAAAGCAATTACTCTATGGCGTATTAGTTGCGTCCATTCCTAAAAAGAAAACAAAAAACTGATGCACCTCCGATTTTGCCGTCCTTTCCGAAAAAAACTGACGCACCTCCGATTTCCCCTAAAACAATGCATACCGGCCAATTAAAAAGAAAAAACAACGCTGTATAGGGAATAAAAGGGCATTCTGAAAGAGTGTGTTAAAAAATACTTCCGCTTTACTTTGGAAGTAATTGCATTTCTAGTACTTCAGTTCAAGTACATTGCACCAGTGTACTTACTACTTTACTTGAAGTACATAACCCCTCATTTACTTTGTACTTCCAACTAGTTTTTAGACGTCCTTTACGCAACACTGTAAGTAATCAAACACTGTCTGTATAATCAAGCTCAGGCAGTGCTAAACCTCAAAGGTGAAATTATACATCCGCAGTACATCCTTGAATAAAAGATGTGCACAACAATTAGGCATGCAGAAGCGAAACCAGCTATTAAAGCATTTCTGTGAAAAAAAAAAGCCGCTTTATATTCGGCTAGCACAATTTCGCTAACGCATCAAAACTTATGTAAGTACTTACTTGTTAGCATAAAAAAATAAAAGTAACTGCAAAAGAAAGTCGCTACTTTTTTAAGGTAATTAGAAGTTTACTCAACTACTTCCTATTCGAGTAATTTTTACTCTACTCAAATTACGTTTGAGGCTAATACTCACTAACTTAAATTAATTACTTTTCTTGAGTAGCTGGTAGATGTCTGCTGCCAGCCCGCCACCAAAAACAAAACAGACAAATAGATGTACAGAATATACACACTACAGAAAGTGCGTAAAAAGGAAAGAAAAGAAGGGAGAAAACATGTATCATATTACAACGAGGATGCATCCCGCACATTCTGGAAAGCTCTCGTGACTCTGCCCCGTTTGACGGCAGTGGGCTGCGCACACTGAGCGTAATTGTCAGTTGTCAGTCAATGTTTCAACTACCTCGTTTCATCAATGGAAAGGTCAAATGAAACTCACGTTATCCAGAATGCACCGCATCATTTGTCACTTGCGCAGTGGACTGCGTAAATTACTGGCCGATCTTCTGCGGAAAATATTGAAGAGAACCACACTCGCAAAAGCTCACAAACGCACAGTTACCGTGTCGCATACTCCACATCTCGCCGCAACCGCTGGTTGTATTAAACTGTGCGATGGTAACCGTGCGACTGCGGGGCGTCCATTTGCGATCCATGGCCCCGTCGCATTCGTGCGCGTGCGCAGACATTTGCAAAATTTTTGCCGAATCTTTGCCAAACGTTTCTTCGAAATTTCGGCATGTACGGAACTTTGCCGAACCTGAAGTTCGGCAGATTCGGTCCATCACTAACTTTTACGGCGTGTGTGTGTGTGTGTAGTCGTTGTAAAAGAGGGGGGGGGGGGAGGAGAGGGCCAATTGTGTATACGCACCGGGCGCTTTGGTATCTGGCTCCTTTTACGGCGCAGGCGATAGACCCCCTAGGAACGACGCTCACGCCGGATTGGCTGCTCGGCAACGCGCGGAAACTTAAATTTCGGATTCGGACGGCGCGTTAACCCACCCCCGCGCCTGCGTTCACGCCGCTTCGCGGCGACAGTGTGCGGCTGCTAATTACAAAACTATTAACCCACTTAGCCCCCCCCCCCCCCCCCGTACACGCCGCTTTGCGATGTCCAGCGGGCAACCCAAGCCCCGCTTTCCCCCATGCACCTCCGTATATAGAGCCCCATACGATTTAGTTCAGCGATGTTTTGTCAACAACGTTCGTTTTTTTTCCAGTGTTAATCGTAAAAAAAATGTCGTAAATATCGGGAAATGCCTCGACAAAACAAAATTTTCGAAAAAAGAACAGAAAAGAACTAAGCCCACTCCATGGATAGAACCCGGATCTGATACGTATGAGGCAGACATCTTACAACTAAGTTACGCCACCGCTTCGGAAACTCGCACTGTAACCGCTGCCTATGTTGACGGCGGCAGCGCCTATCTCCACAAACCAGCCAATCCGGCGTGAGCGCCTTTCCTAGGGTTTGTATCGCATGTGCGTTAAAAATACGCCCCAGCGGTTCGGGGGGCGGTGCCCTTGGTATTCCTTGGGCGCCGCCGGCCAGTGTTTGCCCTGCCCAGTGGTGGCTGTTTCAGGGGGAGGGGGGCAAAATACATGCCTTGCCCCCCCCCCCACTCTGTGAACTGGGGGGGGCAAGCGCACCCTGCCCCCCCCCCCCCCGGTTAATACGCCCATGCCCGGTCCCCGGCTGAAGAATACGTCCCGTAGAGACAACCGAGACCCGAGGAAGCCGCCGTCTTCGAGGTCATTCTGGCCTCCTTATCGTTTACGCTCGGCACAATGTTTGCTCGGGGTAAGAGATACGAGATAAGAGATATGAGACTTCTAGATGAACGGAGGAGCGTATCTTATTGATCATGCACGCGGCAATATTTCGCAAATTTGTCGGAGTTCCGGTTTCCAAGAATTATCGCAGGAACGAATGTTCGCGATTCGGGGATAATATGTATTCATTACCACGCGGTGAATTATCCGCAGGACCAATTTTTCGTATTTATTTTCAAATCGCGAAATTCTCGAAACTTAGGTTCTTACGAAAATTAACTCGTCTTCAGTTTTCCAGTTTTGAAGTGAAGATCCCTGCCTAATCTGAGATTTGAGACGCACTTGTTCGTTCCAGCTATACTACAGTTTTAGACAAGTAGTTACAGAGTTCGAGCCAAAAGTGTAACTTTACCAAAATTGCACATAAAAAATCTGCAGTGCCAAAGAATAGGAGCCGGGTTGAGCCAGGTGGTTTCTTAGAACTGTTAATAAATAGATCAATAAATAAATAAATTAACATTTTGTTCTCTCTTTTTTAACACAATACATATACCGGTCCGCCAAAGTGTGGGTATGCTTGTCTGCGGGACCTGGCGTCCAACAGGTTGCCTGCGTAGTTACAACAATGCGGGCATTATTTGCATGCAACAAAACGAAACCAAACAATGAGAGTTATATCTGAAACGAGAACAAACGAAAAACGTGGATCACTTTTAGTCACCTCCTGACTGACAGCATCATTGTCTCATGTCTTGTTTTAGTCTTTTGGAGAATCCAGGTTATGAAACTCTTCTGGTAACTTATTCAAATAAAACGGAACATAGTATGCCTTTGCATTATTTCCATATTTAGTATAAATCCTAGGAAGAAAAAACTTTTCTGTTCGACACTGAATTCAAGATTTTATTAAAGAAAATTTAAAATCACTATTGAAGTAATGTTTTACTAAAATTATATGACAGTGCAACCTCTCAGTAGTTAACACTCTCGCGACATTCATTTGCTCATCTTTCTCCACTTCGTACATTGTCCCATATGTGATGTGACATGCAGTTTTAGAGAGTATATTATCGATTTGATTCTTTCTATATTTCAAGCACATACCATTTAACAAGATTTTATAGCGTAGGACAGACTCACCCCCTTTCTCAGATAAACGTCCTCCACATTACGCAACCTGTACAAATAGGCCGAGACAGCTCTCATTTTTTGATGATATATTCAACATGATTATTCCTTAAGAGATTCACATTCAGATGAATCCCTAATTGTTTTGTTGTTTGATCATAATCTAAAGGTACGCAGCTACAGATTTTGCAAGTATCTGAATGAAGAAACAGTGAAGTTCAAATGTTTGTACGGTCTCTGGAAGCACATCAACCTAGTTTTGCTAGAATAAACAAATATATGATTGTCTGAAAATCGTGTCATTATTAATTCGATATCTTCTTGGGAAATTAAAAGTGCGCTTGTTTCGTCACTATGTTCCAGTACCAGGCCTCGATCACCTGCATATTGATATAATCTACATGCAAGAGGCAGTGCTCCAATTTGATTGAAATAAATATTAAACAGTTAAGATCATATTGTTGATCCCTGTGGTACTCCCGATTTAATACCTATTACTTTATTTCTCCAGTCTCCTGTTTTAGCCGACTAATATCTGTCTGTATTGTAACCCTGCAGATGTATATTGTAAGGCCCCCTAAAACCCAGATTTCTAAGCTTTGATAAAAGTTTTCCGTGATCATTTGTTTCAAAAGCTTTGTCAAATCCAGAAAAAAGGCTAACGCAAAATGATTTCTGTCTAGACTGTCGCTGACATAATCTGTAAAATCTTGCAGCAAAAGTCCAGTGCCTTTATTTTCGAAATCCGTACTGGGATGTGTGTATTAAAGAATATTTGCACGATAATAAGTCGTTACATTGAATACCTATTTTTCCATAATCTGTGCTATAACTGGCAGAGATTCAGTTGTTTTTTTTTATTTTCAATAAAAACCGCTTTTAGTTATGTTGAATATTCCTTAAGCGTATTTGATCATTCCCCGTCGCTGTTGCCACCCAGGCAGCACACTTGCTTGGGCTAGCTGGAGCCAGGATTGGGCCTTGGCCGTAGTAGACTGGACCGGGACCGCCCAGGGAATTCGGTGAACTGCCAGCCTGGCGTCTCACCGTATTTCCCGGGCACCGGTATGCCACGGAACTGCCAGGGAAGGGATTTCCTTGGCGTTCTTTGTCTTTCTTGGTCCGAGCAGACCAGTGTAGACAGGCGGCCGCCAACATTGGCGCTTCAGTGTGTTCATTGGCCCCAGGATTCCACGAAACTGCCAGGGAAGTGATTTCCTTGGCGTTCCTTATATTTTGTTGGTCCGAGCCGATCAGGGTAGACAGGCGAAGAAGGGTATGCACTTGGGCTAGTTGGTGATCCATGTGTCTGTTTGGACAGGCGGCCACCAACATTTAAGGATTTTGTGACGCTTCACTGTATCCACTGGCCCCAGGATTCTACGGAACTGCCGGGGAGTGGTTTCGGGTGTCGTTTATTTTTGCAAGATTCAGCGCGCCAAGGAACGACGGACAATTACCGTCGTTCATTATTTTTTGGTTGGAGCTTGCTTTTCATTGGACCCTGAAGTACTCGATACGGCCGCTTTTACTTAGATAAACTTAAAGTGTGTTTTTACCTTGCGCTTAAATTCATTCAATTTAATTTCATTCATTATCACATAGCCCGTGACATAGCTTCGTCTACGAGTTCTGCGCTTGGACCTTTGCCCAGGACCCGTTTCCTCCTTTTCTTTTTAAGAATATTGCGCTTGTCGGCGTGACGCGATCGTCGGGCTTTATTGACGCGGCCGTGCCGACAGTACATCGCAACCGCAAGCAGGGTCCGCAAAACAGCACCATGTCTGATTTCACAAAAACGCCAAAAACAAGAAACTGTTCCACTGCATGTGTAAATTAGAAAAGGTAATAGAACACATTTAATCAAATTACAGAGGCCGGTGTTATTTCAGAACGAAGTAACTAATCGCAAATCAGTCGGCCCTTCAAAAAAAAAATAACGTAAAAAAAAATGTTGCCCAACTAAATCTGCATACCCATACGAAAATGGTCTATGGACGTTTATGGAAAATCCTATGCTGAGCTATCACCTTCTATGGCCCTCTTTGGTCAGCCATAAGAAACCATAAAACACGCTGTAGCCACCTATAGAAAGATCAATGTCTTTAAAGCTATAGAATCTTGACCATTCTCATTTCTATAGCTGGCTAAAAAATAATTTATGTCTATGCAGCTATAGACCCGCGGCTATTCAATATCCTTTAGCGAGCTATAGGAATATGTATGTCCTTAATGCTATAGATTCGCGACTATTGAATGTGCTTTAGCCGGCTATAGAGTGGTGTATGTCCTTAAATTTACAGACACGCGACCATTGAATTTTCTTTAGCCGATTCTATAGTGTTTTATGTCACCAAAGCTATAGGCCTCCAACCTTCCAATGTGCTTTAGCCGGCTATAGAGGGATGTATGTCTCTCGAGCTATAGACTCATGACCATCCAATTTTTTTTAGCCGGCTCAATGGTGTTTTATATTGCTTAGGCTCTAGGCCCGCGACCTTCTTTCTTTTACTGCAGATGTAGGAAAGTGGAAGACAGTCATTCATGCGCTCGATCGGGGCGAGAATTTTCTTAAGCCAGGTTAACGGGCCGTACGTCGCCGCGGCTATACGTCTGCGATCAGACGTATAGCCGCGGCTATACGTCTGCGATCACAATAGCGTCCTTAGCTGCCTATAGGACTATTGCAGTTTTGCCGGCTGCTTTCCCTGCGCATTGCCTTATTTTGGCGTCGACGTCATCTCAATCTTTCGTTTTTTTAGCTGTAATTATTTGTCATTTCCAGCGTATTTTGTAAGTACAGTACAAACTCGATAAATGGAACCTGAAGGAACCAGGAAAATATGTTCCATTTATCAGGAGTTTCATTTACTGAGAGTATGTAGTATAGGTACACTAAAAATGTTGAATGGCAGCTTAAATGCTGTTTCCACAAGTGCACAATTTGTAAACACCAGCAAGTGAATGTAGAAGGCAAAATAATGAACAAAAACACCAAATTGCTGCGTTTGTATATTCACATTATGGGTCCAATGACGGGACGGTTCTCACTCCGTGCTCTCCTTAGCCACAACGCCAAGCACTTCTCAAGCTCTTCGTGTTCGGGGAGTCGCAGCCTCATCCTCTTTGGTCCAAATTGCGTACTGCTGAACGCACTCCGCAGCTTTTCCTTGTCGTGAAGAATCCTTGTCAGGCTACTTTTGGGAATAGCATACTTCGTTGCAAGCGTCGTTTTCGTGAAGCAACCGCTATCGAAATCATTAATGACTTCGATCTTTTTTTTCTAACGTAAGCGCACGATGTTTTCGCTTCGTGGCCGCCATCGCAGAAAGTAGGACACTAGGCCTAAGATGCGAGCAGAAGCTCTGTTGACCCAAGCCTACCCTACATAGCCACCTATGCGTAAAAATGAGAAAAGAAAACTAAAAAAACAAACATGCGTACATGCTAATTTGGGCAATAAAGCTAATAATTATTAAGAACATTTATAATACCGTTTTATTACTCAAGAGTTGCTTTTTTTTTTCTGCGATAGCGAACAATATGTCGGCGACATAGTTTCGTTTTCAGTTCCGTTTACCCGGAGGCGCGAAAATTTTAGTTCCTTTTAACGGGAATATTTTTACATTGCATGAATACAAAACCAAACAACTCCGCGATAGTTGTTTCGTTTAAGCGACAATTCCGTTTAAGCGATTTCCGTTTATCGAGATTCTACTGTATATGTATTTCGTAGCGCGCCTTCTACTTTGTCCGTGTCCCTGCCATGTTTGCATTTCTTTCTGCTGGCTGCATTAAATATATTTAATGTTTTTTGTATATATTTCGTCGTTCTCGACGCGGCGTCAACGAACATAAAGCCGCTGCTTACGCCACTACAGTGGTGAGCTCTACCCTTGTCACGACGGTCTATCGCGCTATAAAGTCGTCTACTGGACTCGAATAAAGCCTCGAGAGGGCTGTTTCGAATTCCGGTGCACATGTCATCAGTGTAGGTAGAGCAACGACGGTGCAATCGCGACGCGACAGCCGACTGCGCCTCGATCTGGCCGGCCGCGCTCGCTCTGTGGAAATGTAAGCTTCGGACTCTCGAGCAGCGTTAGCTTACTGAAGATGCAAGACGCTACTTTGTCGTCGCAAATCCTGTGCCCTTCGAATGGCTGCGAAGCCGTTCCAACTCCCGGCGTACCCTACGCAGCGTCCTCCCAACAACCGTTCGCACAACATCGGAACCTTCCGTCTGCGAGCGCCGGCGGTTCGTCGTCGCGGGGATCATGTTCGCGGGAGTTCATGTTCACGGGGGTGCATAAAATGCTCCCATTCAAGTCGCGACGATAAATCGTCGGCGCTCGCAGATTTCCAATAGGCTCCAGAAAGATTGCGATGCTGCTCGGGCGCTCGCTGACAGGTGCTGCTGCCTAGGGTACGCCGAGCAATGGAACGTTTTCGCCGGCGTTCGCAGGGCAAAGATTCCCAACGACAAGGCAGCGTCCTGCATCATCAGCAAG
Source organism: Ixodes persulcatus (assembly GCA_013358835.2). Classification (NCBI taxonomy): domain Eukaryota; kingdom Metazoa; phylum Arthropoda; class Arachnida; order Ixodida; family Ixodidae; genus Ixodes; species Ixodes persulcatus. Next base: position 4,900 of record JABSTQ010008529.1, on the reverse strand, counting down.
TTAACGCTGCTCGAGAGTCCGACGCTCACATTTTATCAGAGCGAACGCGGACAGCCAGATCGAGGCGCAGTCGTCTCTCACTTTGCGATTGCTGCGTCGTTGCTCTGACTAAACAATTGACACAGTTCTCTCGAGACTTCATGAGCGTTAAATAGACGCGTCTATAGCGCGATAGAGTGTCGGGACAACAGAAAAGCTTACCCCGGCAGGGGCGTAAGCAGCGGTGCAATGTCCGTCGAGGCCCGTGTCGAGAACGGTGAAATATACAAAAAACGACAAGTTAAAAGCCGAAAAACAAAAATTAATATCCTTAGGCACGCGCTACCTTAGGTGCGTCCTATTATCTCTCTGTTCAGCGAATTCCACAAATCAGCAAGCGCTGTGGCTAATGTTTCTTCTTTTTCTTTAAATTATGAGACATTAAAGTCGTTGGGGCTTCTTGGAGCACACAGCCCCACCATGTTTCATCGTGGTGCGCAGTTATTGTAATTGATGACGGTGCTATAGACTGAACCCACGGATGAAGAACGTATTACGGCAAAAAAAAATTTAAACCATGCAATCAGAAATGCCACAACGATGGAAAGATTCCCAAAATTGAAGTTCAAAAATGCAAACATGACAGTGAAAAAAAAAATATATATATATATATTTATTTGATTATTTGTGGACATCTGCGCAAAAAAAAAAAAAGCATTCGCCATTAATTCTTCATTTTAAATCATAATGTGGGTTACACGGCTTAAAATATGGTTTCTTCAAACCTGCCCGGTTTTGGGTGACTTCTGGGAATGGCAGCTTTGGAAGTCCAAAAGCTGGCCTTCATGGATCTGTCCTGTTCACTCGGTAGTGACAGCAGAGTAGACGCTATGCGTGGTTGAGGCCAATCGAGTCTCCGGATAGGGTCACGTGACCTCAGTCTCGAAGCTAGTGATAACGCTGAACACGGCACCTGCCTTAAGCCCAAGGCCACACATAGCATCCACTGCACTATCAACCTTGGGTCGAACTGTCAACAGGATATAAGTGACACATTCTCTCGTTGTGTTCATTGTTGGTATGCCCCTGAAGATTAGTCTTTGTGGTCGCACCCCCGTTCTGGCCTTGAAGGAGCTCTGCTTTTCAACTGCTCTGTTTTCTCTCTCTCCCTAAGCTGAAAGCATTTTAGAAGGTGCGCTCTCGGTGGACCAATAAACGATAGACTTTTTATCGCTTGACTCCGCTCTCTGTGCGCGTGTAAAGGAAGGAGCGTGATCACGTGGTTTGACGGATGACGCATTAGCCGTTGCCAATCCCGGAATGCCTACTTGCGAACCTAGTTTCGCGTGTCGAGCGGCCCGCGGGGCTGCGGTGAATTTCGCTTCTATGGCAAAGGGTATCTCGATCGCAAAGTCCTACCCGTATGTCGGCAACAAGCGATTTCTTCAAAGAAGCCGAAGACAATCTTGTGATACGTTCAGTGTTCGGTTCGGCAAATGACAGCTTGTGCTACATCGTGGTGAATCTTCACGGACCCCTTCCTTCTCGGTTTTGTGTTTGAGTGGTTTTTCTGCTGTGCCCGTGTCGACATCTCGGATTACATCTTTCAAGTCAATTGACCGTTCTGTAGTGTCTATCTCCTGGCAGTGCCTATCTTCTGACAGCTGGGAGAACAATTTCCCCGAAATTCTACCGCAGTCGCCTGCCATTATCTGTCTGAAATCATATGAAAATTACAGTTAGAATACTGACTTTCTTATTCTCCCTGCGTTTTGTGAAAACACGTTTCATGGACACCTTTTCGTGGATACACGTTTCATTGACACATGTTTAGTCGACACTCGTTACGCGAATTGCACGCTGCAGGGACATTTTGTCGCGCCTGATTTCCTGAGGCGCGTGCTCACCGATTCAACCCACCCGTTCACGCCACTTCTTGGCGTGTCTGCAGCAACTCATTACTAAAAAAAAATGCATTTCGAGCTGCTTATAAACATCACGTGTTGATGAGACGATCTGTCGATGAAACGTCGTTCGATGAACTGATGGCAGCGACAATGAGTGGCGACTGGCAGTAGAATATCGGGGGGGGGGGGGGAATTCGGCCGGCTGCCGGGAGACTAGACACTACCCAGGAATCGCCTTCGGTTCTTGTTTGCTTTGCAATATTCTCAGTTGTATAACAGCTTAGTAATACCTCTTTACATATTACGGATTGCTTTGTTTGTGCTTGTCTACAGAATGGGCTGTGTGTAATAAACTTCTAGGAGATTTGAAAACAATTCCTTGTGTCTGTTTACCTGTGCTTTTGCAAACACCTGGGTGAGTGCATTTGCTTTTTGTTGTTGCTGTTTTTTTGTTGAAATGTTAGCTTTCTGTTTTAAATGGGGTTATGAAGTTCGACACGTCTTACAAGCTTTTTTTGTTTAAAGATGTACAATGACAACAAATAATTTGTTTCACATTCCATGCGATTGCGGTAAAAAGAAAAACAACAGGCAGCTATAGCACGATGGTAAAGAGACCCATAAGACGAGCTCTAGAAGAGGCTATAGCAAACCCATACAGAGAGCAATAGGCGGCTAAAGAAACCATAGAAAAAGCCATAGGCTGCTATAGCACGGTGTCTAAAACGATCCATAGAGTGGGCCATAGCGATATCTTTAGCAGACCATACAAGAAGCTATAGGCGGCTAAAGGAACCATAGGAAATGCCATAGGCACCTGTAGCAGGATGGGTATAGAGAACCATAGGACGAACTATAGAATGAGCTATAGCGGACCCTACAAAGAGCAATAGGCGGCTAAAGAAAACCATAGGAAAAGCCATAGGCTGCTATAGCACGGTGTCTAAAAAGATCCATAGAGTAAGCCATAGAGATCTCTATAGACTCCGTGCGACGCGACTGGTGCGCCGCCGCGCGGCCTGTACCGAAGGTAGGCAGTGAGAACCCCAGAGAAAACGAAACCGAAACCACGCCGCCTACGTTAGTACGCATTAAAGCCAAAGCGGTGCGGTTGCGCTGGGTTCACAGCATGAAGTGCTGCCTGTGCTGCGTCATTAGGTGCTTCATAGTTATGCGTCGTATCTCGTGGGACAAAGTTACACAGTTTGTCAGATCGCCGATGTTTTTGTGGGACAGCGACAACGATGGGACCCGTGCCGTACGACGCGAGAAATTTGGTCTCCCGATCATGTCTGCCACTGTGTCGGCACGGCTGACATATTCTACACTGCCGCTTTGCGCTCTGCGTTTGTTTTCGTACCAGTAACGCCTACATGTGTTAGCGCCGGTAGGACGAACTGAAATGCCATCCCACACTCGCGGAAATGCAGTGCAAATTTCGTTGGAGAAATGCCCTTTAAAGAGGCGTCGTCCCCATTGTACGTGTCGATGATAATTCCGGACAAGTATGGCACGCAATCTGTGTGCTCCATGAAGAAAGATTGGAACTGTAAAAAAAAAAAGTGACAAATATGAATCTAAGGAAAACTACAATGAAACTCGGAATCATTGGAGAATCGACGTTTCAGTATGGGAAGTTTATGTGGAGTGCTTTCTTTCTTGGTCAGCCTCCTTTTGGATGTGGAAAACGCTGACACCCCGAGTTCTGTAGACAACAAGTTTGTTTTCTCGGCTTTAGAGCCACCTATCGCAAATTGGTTCGAACTGGAAGTACCATCCACTGGTTCCTTCCTACCTGTAAAGTTGTACACCTCCCCACGATGAATGGTACTTTCTTGACAGCCTTTGACGGTCAAAACCAGTTCCCATTTAGTTACGCCGCCCAAACTAAATTTCCACCTGGTTTCGCTATGCCACCTCTTTTTGGTATAATAAGTGTTGTGTTCAAGGTTACGGTCATGTCAAAGTACCTGTGCGCCGAAAATCAGCACCTCGCACAACAGGTTATTACGCAACAGCTGACCGCAAAAGCCCTTGACGGCCAAACCGTGTGTTGGCCGACAACTTTGTTTTCCTCGCCTTTGGAACCACCTTTCGTAAAGTTGTTTCAATTGAAGTACAGTCCACTAGTCCCTTCCCATCTGTAAAGTCTGCACCTCCCATGACTAGTGGTGTTTTCCCTGACAGTCCTTCATGATCAAAACCGGTTCTCATTGAGTACGCCGCCCAAACCGAATTTCCACCTGGTTTCCCTATGCCACCTCTTTTTGGTATAATAGGTGCTGTGTCATGTTACTGTCAAGGTCCAAGCACCTGTGTGCCAAATCTGCACATTCGCACAGCCCGCTATAACACAACATTTTGGGTCCAATATTGGATATCCCGTAAAGCTTTATTTCTTTATTCGTTAGAAACGTAACTTTCACACCTGCTGTCTTAATGAACCTTGGCACACTTCGTACACAAACTTAGTGAACATCTCACTCGCCTCCAAATATCATTGTTCCAGCAGTCCTACGTTTACAGCGATGAGAGAAATAAATTTCCCACTCAGAGCAATTATGGTGGCGACCGTCTTGCTTTTCGGAAAATTGCTCCAACTCCTTTTTCGGCCGCAACTAGAGAAATTACCCTAATAACGACTCAACTCCATATATAAGAAGTGGAGAACAGCTAAACGCCCTTCTGCCCCAGCACTCATGCAACGTCACCCTCAACGTATCGGCTCAAAAAGCAAAGTTTCGTCCGTCGCGCTTCCGCCGCCACAGCTTGGCATGCGAAAAGGCGCCGCAAGCTGCTAACGCGCCTCACGTCGAACGCCAGCTCCTTCGCTACTAGCGGCGCTACGCGCGTTTTTCAAAGCGCGCCCCTATAGTTTCCCGCACGGAGCGTATAGCATACCATACCAAGAGCTATAGCGCTAAAGGAACCATAGGAAAATTCCATAGGCAACTGAGCATGGTTCTAAAAAGATCCATAAGCGAGCCATAGAGTCTCTGTGTATGCGGGAACAT
>JABSTQ010008528.1:0-22592 GCA_013358835.2 Ixodes persulcatus | reverse complement strand
CCGTGCTGTCGGAACATGTGTTGCCGGGTGCCGCCGCCTTCGCATACGTGCCATAGGCCGCCTTCGCATACGCCGCCTTCGCATACGTGCCTCACGCGCGCCATGCGTCGCTGTGAGGCGGCGAGCGTGGAAAGGTCCCGGATGTACGCCGCGGCGCTGCGGTCGCATGGGCTCGAGGATCGGATCGTTTTGGGTGCCTTCGGCGATAAGGTTTGACTTGGTGGTTTGGCCTCGCGAACTGGCTCCCGTTCAGATCGTTCCCCCGCGTTTGCTGTCGTTGATTTCGAATGAAGTGTAATGCCGAATCCACTACGACGGCTCCACGACGACGACAGCGCCAGTAATGCAGCAAATGCTACGCGATGCACGCGCTACTACAGCCCACGCTTTATTGGAGCCCCCTCGCGCCGTCGACGCGATGTGCGGCAGCCGTGAGCGCTTGCTGAGCTCACTACCCCTCCTCTAGCTCACTTTGGATCTGTGTATTAATACGCCTCGCAAGTGGGCTCATTTTCGTCTTCTGCGCATGAGAAAGGAGGCGCGAAGGCGGGAGAGGAGGTTGATGACGATTCCGACTAAGCGCCGCCCTCGCACATGTCGGGGGAGGCTGGGGGTAAACAAACATCGGCGTCGGTAACGGCGGCCGTGCTGAAGCGGCGACCGCGAGTCTTTTGTTTATTGTAGCCCTGTTAAAATTTGCCTACTTCACAAGATCGAGGAGGTTTGTGCCCCTTACGATTCCTCCGTCGTCTGCTCGAGGCATTTCGAAGATTCCAAGATGAAGACGACGAAGAGCATCAAAAAGAAGGCGCTTGCCTAGCCTCGCGATTGAAACGCTGGTTGCGCCGGTCACTACGAGACCGCCGTCCGATTGTGCCGGTAAGTTGCCTTTTATCTTGTTCTTCCTTTACGAACACAACGTATTTTGCCTTCTAGCAGGTCTTTATAAATCTTGTGTGGCGGAGTCGATAGGCTATTACTTGAAAAACAGCTGAGAAGGTAGCGTTTCCGCGATCCTCCGCAGCCCGTCTTCGCAGGTGATATTTAGGAATATATTCTCATCATTTCGACTCGAAACTGCATGGAGGCCGTATAAACTATGCTCCGTTTCATTTTAAATGCGATCGAAGTTAAATGTACATGTGCGAGTCCCGAGCTTTGATCATAGCTGCCATGTATGTGCGATCATGCAGTGCAGGCGCTGATCAGATTCTCGCGTTTGTATTTTTCGCTTCGTTCGCACTTAGGTGAGACGCAGTATAGTCACACATCGTATTTTGGTATAGTAGTTGCAGTCTACGGTTGTAATCATGGCACTATAGAAAAATACAGAGCTCGAAACTTACCACAAAAACGCGATCGTTTTTGTTTTGTTTGTTTTTCTTTCAGGAATGAAATTTGAATGGCTGTTACGTGTAATACAGTGAACCAACTCGGACAGTACAAATTTTCCGTTTCACATTCGCCAGTATGAGTGAATTGCCAAAGTGTAGATGCCGTCTTTCTGCAAAATGTGTCGCTCAAGGTATCTTCGAACCACACCTATCGACGCTGTCAGTGTCTGACGTGCATTTGTGTGTCCAGTCTCCTTTTTTGTTCCCATACCAAGACAAAAATTCGGAGATTGCGCACTATCTAAGCCTAGCTAATGAGCGCCCCATGGAATTGACACGGGAGTAAACAATGACTAACATGTATGTTTGTTTTGTTCACTCAGCAGACTGGGTCAAACAAAAGCCAGTGTGTAAGTGACCGATTTTCTAACATCATTTGCCATTTCTTGGTCCCAGATGGGCTGTTGACATCCAGAAACACTCCAACAGATGGTGGTCATACAGCGATTGTGAAGAATGTCAAGACAGTCCCATTTGGATCCACATTTCTAGTCCACTCATTGACGATCTTTCCTTGCTTCATCAGTGCCCAAGTACGCCAGCCACTGAGTGACTACTCGCATGTGTTAGTGATGGTGGCATGCGAGGCTTCACAGTATTGTCGCTGCAGATAGGGCTCACCCTCACACCAAAGCTGTTCGTGGTGTGCCTTTCCACAAAATTGTTTGGTTGGTTGGTTCCAATTTCCTAGAAACGCCAATATTCAGTTGGGTGTGCTTTGCGGCTGAAGTAGATTTGTCAAGGATGTCTGATCTCTTTCCTGAGGTAGTACCATGTCAGCTGCTTTGCATGAGCCACTTGGAAGCTGTTTGGACTGCTCTAAAGCACTTGTAATTGACCTTACCTGTCGTGTCCATGCTAATACTGAAATGTAATAAGTTCACTGAACCAAGTTTTACTAATGAACAAACACAATCAGTGGAAAGGTTGAATGGCTTTATTTGTTTTCTCGAAGTATACACTGTTTCATACATAATATAGGATGCTGGCAAGGCTACTTTCATTAGCAGACAACTTAGTCTACACTCAGTTTCACAATAACTTGGCGAACTGTAGAGACTACGGCTCCTGCGACCCAGTAAGAATGTAGGAGCGAGGCACGTGGCAGCATGTCACAGGAGCGTTCGTGTCACCGCGCCAAATGCAAGGACCACCCGCCAGAATCGGCTGTCGTCTGCTGAAAAACCAAACAACTTCGGATGAACGTCCACTACAGCAACAGTTTTATGAGACAACCACACGCTCAATTTGCCCATGACTCTGTGGTGGATGCTAATGCTAGGGCGATGTTTTGAGCTGAAGTGGTCGATTCACAGCTGCGATTGTTCGAACATCGTTCAGAAGCCGTGTTTTTTTTTTTCAAGAAAGTGTTGATCCATATTAAGTGTCGTTAATAAGTAACAGAAGTCTTCGTCTTTCTTCCGTGTCGTGTAGAGTTGCGGTCAGAAGAATCTGACGGCAGCACTACTAAAAAAAAAAAAAAAAAAGCCTGGAACTATGTTTTGTCGCAGATGGCGCTGTTGCTGTGGCGATAACGAGGACTCGACCATGGAGTGTTGTCACGTGCCTGGCTCCGATGCTCTTATTGGGTCGCGGTGGCCGCAGCCTTCACAATTTGCCAAGTTACCGTGAAACGGAGAATAGTGTCTCACCTGTACACGGTATAAAACGAATAAGATGCCAGGTGTAGCCACTCTCGCAGCTGTAGCCTTTATATTATTACTTGCTATGCTGTTTGGAAGAGTACAGAGCGCGACACTGTTAGCGCGAACAAGCGATCGCCGGTTTTTTCAGTTTTTCTATTTGAAACCAAGGGATGTCATCCAAGTTATTATTGCTACGGAAAGAGCGCATTTAGTTCTACAATGTAAGCGATAAAATTTCGTGCTCGCTAATACTATTTAGAAGTAAAATGCGAAAATGCGCAGATGTCGTGTTAGCGCTAACAGTGTCGCGATGTGTACATAAAAAAAATCAGTTTACAAAGCCGAATCTAATTTTTTGCACTCTTGCATGTTACGAAAATAAAAGCATCATGCCTGAACACCAACATGTCTCTAAATTATTCCTTGCTGAAATGAAAAATAAATGTGCTATGAACATGAACCAATACAATCTCAAACAGGTTTACGAATGGGTATGAATCAATAATCAATTACTTCAACCTGCAAGCTTGAAATCCAGTATGCGTGTGCAATAAATACCTTGGCCTTTCGACTATCCCCCGTTGACACTTATTCTCGACGGATAGGAATTTCGTCGATTTCACGGCAGTTCAAGCATTGGTAAGCAACATGCTCATGCTTATAGTTTCGGCTGTGCTATAGGAATAACAAAGATGAGTTGTGTGTTGCTCAGTCAAATCAGAAGTCTCAGGTCTAAAAGACTTCTTAAAGATGCACTAAAGCTGGTCTTGACTTCATAATTACATGACTCGAACATAAACTACTCCCTTCCCCAAGTCTAAGGATTCACAAATAATTTGTAAACATGTATTCTGCTTTTATCTTTATTCACTTATGAAACTGATTGCGTATATTAAATATGCAATCAGTCTTGCACACCTCCCCATCGCGACAAGGAAGAGGGAGATCCGTTGGCTTTTTTTTTTTCTCACCGGAAAGCAGAAAAAAAAAAGAACATGTTTCAATGTGCACATTACATTGAAGTGGGACAGTTACGGAAACAAATTTTGCATCTTCAGAGTTCATGAAGTAGGCAGATTACTTCCAAGTCATAAGAAGATAAAGTCAGAAACAACTTCAGCTCGCCTTCAATCAGATTTTCCCTTTAGATCCAGGGACGTTTCACCTTCATAAGCTGGTGCTGGACAGGATGTCGTCCCCTGTAAAAGAGTCGTCCCAGTAGTCAAACGAACCGATTACACCCTTGAGCAGCGTAGTTGTCCTCCCATGCCATTACCAACTGAAAATGAGTGAAAACCAATTTTTTTATGCAACACAATGCATAAATGAACATGTATATTTCATTCCCTTTGTACTGAACACCTGCCAGCATCCAAGGGATGCAAATCAAATAACTTTGCATTATTTGCTCTTTTGAGACTCCTTGAACTTAAACCAACTCAAACACTACCACAATTTTAAAGCTGGGAACTTTGAGGACACCTCTCCATAAACTGAGATTACACGCTTGTCCCTTCTGTCCCATACTCCTGGGTTTTTAGTCTTGGAAGTAAAGCATTGGTTTTTGTCATTGCTTGGTTGCTGGTAGATGCTGGAGGAAGCTCGTACTGTTACTTTGAAACATCAAGTTTACAAATTGAGCACTAACCCGTATTGATGGTCGGATACGGAAGCTAGATTTGTCACGTCAAGGAGGTTGTCATAAAACAGTGGGCACGGGACTGAATATAGCGGCGGAGCGGGCGACCGAGGCGCATTCGAGTGTATCGAAGAAGACGAGGTGTGTGAGCTTTGCGCGAAAGCAGGACGATCGGCCAGAGATGTGAGAATGTGATGTCGAGAGAACTTCAACCGGGCTGACTGCATTGGTGTTATCTGAGCCACATTAACCAGAGGAGAAGAGAGAGTAACAAGTGAACGACACTCTACGGCCGAGGAGGTAATTGACCAGGTTATTTCACCCAAGCATCACGGTAGTCATTTCAACGACCAAGAAAAGGACGTCCAAACATCAGTACAGCAATACCAGCAGCGTGCCAAGGAATTGGGTTGTGCGTATGTTTATAAAGCCTCGAACTTGATCTGCCTCAACGGGCGATTAGTCTCCCAGCTGTAAATGAGCAATTTAGCCGGTGCAGTACAACCGTTAGCCTGGGGTCCTTAACGTGCATCACGCAGTAGTGATACACGACCGCACGCCGGTACAATGCTCATCCAGATCGAAACGGGCAAAGGTGGGGATTGAACACACGGTCCTGGGTTCTGCAGCGCGAGTTTTCACTCCACATTCTCCGAGCTGGTGCGCGCAAGCCCCATCGGCCACCGATCCCCCCGGTGCCAAGAAATAACATATCATAAATGACAACGGTACAGTGGTCTGCAACAGGTAGCTTTTCAGTGCCTTGAGCAACCAGGTTGAGATCACGTGGCACTTTCCTGCCATATGTGGCTTGCAAAATAGAGATGCATAAGTCATAAAGCAAGTAATAATTAGACTTTTTTTTTTTACTAAAGATATCAGCATTTGTATTTGGCTTCCACAACTTCTGAAAGCTGCCTCTGAATGCATAGAGTGGTTTCTTTCATAACCTTACCTCCATGGAGAACTTCCCAGCTGGAAACGGGGCCGTGAAACGCAGACCCCCTGGAAGTCGCACAGGCGCCGAGGGCATTACAGAGGGCCTGCAGCATGTCCTCCGAGCAGAGGGCCCTTTCAGTAGCCCGGCAGCCGGTGGATTCTGTTGGAATGATGGGGTAGGGGGAACTCCAGCACTTGCAAATTAACGGGCCTAAGAAAACTAGTAGGTAGGTACGAAAACATGCTACTCGCCCCCGCAGCGTTTGCCTCACTGGCGCTTTATGGAGAAACAAATCAGCGGCGAGCGACTGATGGAACACGCGTCAGAAGAACAGTGCGTCTTGAGTTTAATACCTTAGGACGGCGCTTTATCGCGCGCGTGAAGCATTGGCGTAGCCAGGTGTTTTTTGGGCCGGGGGGGGGGGGGGGTATTTGGGGTGCGAGGTACTGAACCCCCCTCCCTGGCTACGCCACTGGCATGAAGTGACATCGGATGTCACTTAGACACGGCGCTATCACTGCTAAAATAGGTTACCATCGAACACTGAGTCGTGAGTGCGAAGTTTATGACCCACATACAGATATCCTACCACACTATCTGTTTGGACAACTGGCATACAACCTGTCGCTGGGGGAAAGACTAAAAACAGACGACTGCGCACTCGGCTCGGTCGTACCACACCGATCGCCTAATCCGCTGCTTTTCTGTAACATTCCGTTTTACTTTGCTATACTCCTTTCACGTGCAACTGTTTGTGAATGATGCGAACTGTACAGAGACGACGTAACTCACCCCAGCGAGCGCCATGGCGCGGTTCTCCGGGTGCCAGCGCTGCAGGAGATCGGCCTTCGAAAGCTCGGCAGCCCGTTCACCTCGCCGAAGAAGGCTGTAGTTACACTTCGATGCTTCACGAAGACACCGAGACACTTGCTAACGAAAAGGGGTCTCCGCCAAGAAGTAGAAAGGCTCACTCGCGTCGCACATCACCGTGCTGACGTTGGGGGGGCTCACGTCAACATCCGACCGCCGGAGACCGGGACGCATATTGGTGCTTCGCATGGGCGTACCAACCGGGGGGGCAAGGGGGGCGCTTGCCCCCCCCCCCCCCCAGTTTTCAAAGTGGGGGGGCAAGGCATGTGTTTTGCCCCCCCCCCCCCCCCCTCCTGAAACAGCCACCACTGGGCAGGGCAAACACTGGTCGGCGGCGTCCAAGGGATACCAAGGGCACCGCCGCCCTCGGCCCTGGGGGGCCGGGGGGGGGGGGGGGGTCTCTTTTGCCCCCCCACTCAAAAACAAGTTGGTACGCCACTGGTGCTTCGTATGCTCCCAGTGTAAATTCTTTCGCGTCAAACGAAGTAACGTACATTTCGAAGTATTTCCGGTCTCTTTTTTCCGTATGCCGCGTCCTCGTTCAAGCACTAGCAGTTGATTTCCGAGAGCCACAGAAAAGGCCTTCCGCAATGGCTGCGGAGAAAAGGCGACACCACTTTGTTTACCCCCGAGCTCCCGCCAGCTCCCGCCCGGAGCCATCCTCCAATCAGAGCGCGGCGGGGCGACGTCACGCCACCGGTCTGCGCGAAAGAGCAGACGTCTTTCCCTCCGTATACCGTGCTCCACTCAAAGGGCTTCTTTCAACTTCGTTTCGGATCAAATCCGACCGCACCCAAACATGTGCGGAGCGCGATTTCGTCTGCTTCTAGCGCAGGGGTTCGCGGTGACGTCAAAACGCCGGGCTCTGATCGGCTCCGATGGGAAGGATAGTGGGCAGACGTCGATGCCAGCTGCCTCCAAGTCTATACCCACTCGTCTTCCAATGGAATCAGAACTCGGTAGTTCTGATGCCACCGCGACCCCTGTGCAAGAAGCAGACAAACTTTATACCAGACACTAGGCAATATCATATAAAAACATCAGTTGATTTAAAAATGTCGACCAGCCACCCTTTGGTCGATCTTATCTGAAATCACCCAGATGTTTCTGCCGGTTCTAAAGCGGGTCTTTCCTACTATCTCTTATTTGATTAGGATCACCGATTTATAAACTATACCAATCTTCTTAATCTACCAATTTGGATAAACCTTCCGCCTGTCGGAGACCCTGGTCGAGGATTCTCTTGGGCAGAAAACTTCCGCGAGCAAATGGGGCCATCGTAAAGGGGAAGGGAAAAAACAGCAACGGTAAGAAGTAATTTTAGTAGAACTTCCACAAGTAATGAGATTATTCTTTCGATCAGTAGCTAATAAACGCATTCAAATGATTACGAACTTAATTTAAAAAGTAAACAATTACAAGTAATCTGATTAGTACTTGTGATGGATACCGTACAAGTCTGGGCCCTCGTGCTTCCCAGATAAATATAAAATTGGCAAATCATCGCTGAACGTGGACCTCGCTTCACTCTAAAAATTGTGCGTTTTTCTAGGGCATCTGGAGTGGCGAAGCCTTAAACTCCCTTAGTGTTTACTATTACTATTATTATTATTATTATTATTATTATTATTATTATTATTATTATTATTAGTGTTACTTCATTAAAACTTGCTATTTTTAAACGAGGTGTTTGTAGGAGGGTAAATAAGCAGTAACTCCATTTATGAAACACAAAAATAAAATAAATGTTTAATAAAGCCACGCGTGAAATAGAGCTTGGTATGGCCTAACAAGCGTTTATTAGGAAACAAATAAATTACTAGGAGTCTCAATGGGCTGGCGGGCACCTTCGATCCAGTTCCTCCAAGATATTTATTTTCAAAAAACGACACCTCAATTTTTTTATTAGTTAAGGCTTTATTTTCAATTTTGTGAACGCTACTATTTGGAATCGAATAGTTCTGTGTCACTGGTGTCTTTGAGAGTGAAAAATAGTGGTTTCGTCTAAAGTCCATTGCTACTTCTTTTCACGAGGGGTGACCAATAAGCTGTTCCTCCTAGGCTGTAACGTTTTGATTCAGTGATGGAATTGAAAGATGTTGCATTCAAACGAAAGTTTGGGATCTCCTTTTTCACGTGAGCACGTAACTTTTCAATCAATGATTGAAAAGTTTTAGATTATTGAGGGCGGCTGTTGACGAGACCAACGCCGCGCTTGAGGAGCTGCAGTTCGAAGATGTTTTGCCTCATTCGGCTCAGAGCCCGTACCTCGCGCCATCAGACTTGATTTTTTTTTCCAAAATGAAGCAACATCCGAAGGGTACGCGGTTTGCGTCGAACGACCAGGTTACCAATGCAGCGTGCCGTTGTTGTCGTCAACAGCCGCCTTCGATTATCTATGACGCCGGGCAGAAAGTATAGTGCACCGGTAGCAGAGGTACACATCGCGACACTGTTAGCGCGAACACGACATCGGCGCATTTTCGCATTTTACTTCTAAATAGTATTAGCGAGCACGAAATTTTATCGCTTACATTATAGAATTAAATGAGCTCTTTCCGTAGCAATAATATTTTGGATGACATCTCTTGGTTTCAAAGAGAAAAACTGGAAAAACCGACGATCGCTTGTTCGCGCTAACAGTGTCGCGCTCTGTACATCGCCGCCGGTTGGGTCTAAATTGAAAAATTACGTGCTCCTGGGAAAGAGCTCGTGATTCCAAACTTTTATTTGAATGTGAAACCTTTATATTTCATTACTGAATAAAAAAAAAGCGACAGCCTAGGAGGCAAAACTTATCGATCACCCATCGTACAGATAACGACAACCAATGGGGAGGACGAAGCACGTTCCGCTGAAACAAAATGGCGTCATTCAGTTCAGTCGTCTGCTGTGCGCCACCATTCGCTTCTTAAAACCTGCACCGTCACGCAGTCCGCACTTTTTAAAAATGTCGCTACTCAGGAAGCACGAAGTGCACCTTTCATCCAGGTACTATACTTTAGGTTTGTCGTGGCGTACACTTGCCCTGTGAAGGCTGTGAATGGCGCAGCACTATTCAATTTAAACCATTTTTCGAGCGCCCTCCTTTTTTTTACCTTTCCCGTGGCCCCACAATGGCACCACATGGTACAAAAACTTCAATTTTCTTGAAGATGAACACCCTCAAGCAGAACGAGCGGATTCGATCGCATTTGGTACCTGATGCGAGTAGCGGCGTGAATTCCCGACTATTTGCTTCTGTTTTTCTCCCTCGCGCCTAGGAAAACCAAATTTTGCTTTTCTTGCATTTTTTCAATGCAACCTACCTTACCAAATTTGAGTAGCATCAATAAACTACCTAAAAACATCTTTGCGAAAAGTTTTATGGCACTCTTTTCAGATGCTTATTTTTACATTTTTTTTTTTTTTTTTTTACGCCCGCATGGCGCTCGAGAACGGCCTGTACAATCATTGCCTCGAAGAGAATTTAGAAATACTGCTAACCCTTCAGTCTGAATGTACGCAAATCGGATGTGTCCCTTAGCTACCCGATAGGTGGCGCCAGTGTGCCAGTGTTTCCTCGTCCTAAAAGGTAGCAATTCTGTCAATCTAACTCAAGCAATTCTATGAACAAGGTACATGTCGTGTTCTGCACTGAAAGAGGCCCTGGGGATGTTCCTGAGATCGGCAAAATATAGCGATAAGTCCAGACTTGTACACGTTACTCAAAAATAGTAAGGAATTACATTTACAATTACTCGAGGCTGAATTGTAATTTATTACAATTACAATTACGCTCCCATAAAAGTAAGTGACCGTTACCCCAAAAAGTAATGCGTTACTTTCGTGGCGTTACTTTCAGCATTACTGTCTTAAATTAAGAAGCAAAGGGAAAAGGGTTATTCTAGTTCTTATTGTAGCAACCTGTTCCATTTAATGACCTTGAGTATTTTGAGCAACAGCTGACTCTCGAAAGTCTCGTCAGACATTTAGCGTTATTTCTTACTGAAGGTGTCGACTGCTATGCTGAACACTCTTTGAACTGAGGCACTGGATGGGAGTGGCATATGGTGCCTCACGAGTGTTTTATGCTCTGCATTGAGCTTCTTCAGCGAAGCAATGGAAGTACTATATTTACCTCGAAGATAGAGCAAAGCTTCGACGTTGCAGCCGTTGCCAGATATTCGAGAGTTTTAGTAGATCGTTTCGATACCTCCGATAACGATATAATGAATGCGCAAAAGCGGCGGCGGAGTATCGGGTATCATTATCGAAGTCATCCGACTGATCTTCTAAAATTCTCCGTTGTCGAAATCGCGAAGCTGTAGAAGTCATCATACATCTAGCCAAAACTAGAATAAGAATTGATTTATGTCCATCTTACTATACCGGCATATATTGCCAGACAATATCAAAACATAGTTGTAACAGTGAGGTGATGAATAAATAATAAATAAGGTTCGGCTCGATATTCTTCTTCCTTTGGTTCTGAACAGGTCGAGCCTCGGCTGAGACGTTGGTGAATAAAAAAAAAAAAAAATTCTAGTATATAAATATAAGTAATCGAAAAAAAAGACATTTACAATAACAATTATATAAAAAACATTGGTTAAAACAAGTTAATGTAAATGCACGTTTTCCGTGTGTACCTTTCATGGTGCCGCTCAAAAACGCACGGAGCACAAACCGACTGCAGTTTCCTCCGGTGTTCTCCAGATAGACGTCCGCTGATGCCATGGGCGGCGAAGGGCAGAGTACTAAGTAAGCCGCTAATTTCACTCTCCCCTCAAGCCCAGAATAACAAGTCTACGTCTGCTACCATCATGTTTAATTTTTAAAAATATCCGCTTGAGATAGGGTGCGTCCTGCTGGGGTAAAAAACAGAAAGAAGAAGAAAGGAAGACTAGTATTACCATTTTTGAAGTGCTCGCAAAAAGCTGACTCACAAAAAGGGTGACTGAGAGACAGATAACCTGGCTGGAATTCACAAATAAAGTGGGCCAACCCTAGAAGTTGGACTGCAAAAAGTAAGTAGCTTTTAAAACAGGGTTAAATAAGGTGAAAGGTACAGAAAAAAATACATCCGGCTTTCTAAGAGACGATGATAAGCGTGCAGCAACGAACGAGGGTTTTATTTATTTATTTCATACTATTGGCCTATTGGCCGTTACAGGAGTGGGTTATTAGCAAAATAACCAAATTTTTAAAGCACACTTCCACGAATGATAAGAACATGAATGATTCAGACACATATGCATTTAAACGTATATAAATATAAGCGAACTAAAGAACACAGAAAAGAAAATGAGAGAAAAATACATTATATGTGTTCCTGGGCGAGGCTTCTCAGGCCGGCTTCAAAACCTTCAACGGTGTCACATGCAAAAGCATCTTGCGGGATGCTTTTGCTTGTGGCAGTAACACCTTCAGATATTATCACATCTCTTTTAGTGGACTTTAGGGTAGACGGAGCGTTGTCTCGTGTTGTGACATTATAAAAATGGTCGTAGTCACTATAACCGAGAAGGACATTGTTAATTCTTGTCTGTGCACTCACCACCTCGAGATTCTCGAAGAGGCACACAATCACTTGGTGTCCTAGCTCCTCTCCCCGTCTTTGATCGCAAATAAAAACAAAGGAACTAAAAAAAGCAAATATAACTTGCCCCCCCCCCCTTTTTTTTGTAGAAATGTTATTTGGATTTTTTGACATCGTTGTTAGTGTCTAAAAAAATAGATTCAGGGGCTTGGTGTTGCAAAAAAAAGGCTCTGCGGAACTGAAGAGTGCCAGGCCTCCCTTTGCGTTGGTCAATTCGCGTGACGGTGTCACTGCGCTCGACTTTACCAAAATAAAAACAACCCTTTCTTTAGAGGGGGGGGGGGGGGGGGGGCAGCGGGGGGCTGGTTCTGGAAAAAAGGTAACGGATTACAAGAAATTCGTTACGTAAAAAATGTAAGGGAATTACTTTAAAATTACTTCAGAAAATATGTAATTATTCCGTTACTAAATTACTGATAAATGTAAGGGATTACAAGTAATTCCGTTACTTGTAACAGATTACGTACAAGTCTGGCGATAACTCACCCTGCTGGTTATAAGCATCCTAGAAATCCCTAGACTATGACGATACGCGGCCGATTTCCCTATTAAAAAGGCAGTAAAAGATCGTAACACACCGAGGTCATCTCAGGCGATGGGAGGATCATGTTTCGAAACCAGGGCCATTGTCAGTTAATCACAAGCGATGGATCCTCGCGTCTCCGACCGGAGAATCCACGGAGCGATGTACCTAATGCGCGCGGCTCATCACCCAAACAGCCCGGACACCCGGACTTCGGCGAGTTTTTTTAGTCAGTTGTGCAATCGTAGTAGACAACCGCGTTCTTGGGATGATAAAAAAAACGCGGACTCGCGGATGATGACGAATCGCGAAGCAAGGTTGGTTCAAGTCAACTATACGTCGCAGACGGAATCTGCGCTAGGAAGACCGATGGTTCAGCCCAGCGAGCGAGCGCTCGAGAACAGACTAGGGGACGACTGGACGAAAGAAACCGTGCGCTGTTTTTGAAACGATTACTGCAGTATTGTGTTCCCTCTCCGCAAAAAAAAAAAAAGTAACATTTGTCTCATAATCTTGCTTGCACTTTTCATCTATAAATGCATACACATTTTGTAAGAACAGCGTTTGCAATCTCCACGAAATGTCGCGTTTTCATTGGTCACGTGTCGCCCTGGCTGCCGGAACAATGCTTCTCCCATCGCATGAGATGACCTCGGTGATTTGCTATCTTTGGCTGTTGTTCTTTTAATCGAAAAATCGGCCCCCAATGATCGTGATTGCAATATGTAGGATGCTCAGACCCCCGCAGAGTGATTTATGTGCCGGTAAACATTATATGAAACGAAAACAAAACATTCCTGGCTAGTAACCTGTACTGGCGTCGTCGGAACACGTAATGTTTTTATTAACACACCAAAAATTAACGCAGTCGATGTCGTAACGAATCGCGGTGCATTCAGTGTGAACCTGATAAAATATGTTTTTGGAAAGTCACAAGAACGGCGAGGTCATTTGAGGATTGCGACAACGGCATAACACTGCAAGGGATGTAGTGGCTCCCAATAATGATGCTTCTTTTCTTCTTTTTTTTTCATTTTTCGTTCGAGGACTTCTTCTTTTTTTTTAACTTGGTGCAAGGGGGGGGGGGGGGAGAGACGCCCCTCCCCCCCCCCCCCTCAAACAGCAGTCACTTTACCCATACATCGTACAAAGAAACCGAGTTTCGCTTCAGACATGTATGATAAAATTATCTTCGTCACGCCTCAAGCACCTTGGAAACATGCTTGCTGTATTTCTGTAAAGCTGTAAAACTGTATTTCGATAAGTTGAAGCATAGTATGCTTCAACTTATCGAAATACAGTTGTTTTTGTTTTTTGTGAGCAACCGGACGGGACAGTGATACGAGGAAGAAGCGGGCCTCAGGCAGTGTTGGCAGACGGTCTTTTGTACGTTGGCTAAGCAGCGTGACTACGGTAATATAGTTCAGCAAGTGCTATATATAAATTAAATAGGGCATGCCCGCATTTCAACGATCTTTTATTTCTGCCCTGGTCCAGTGGTAGCTTTGACTGTGGTTCTGCGGTGTCTACTGGAGACACTTTACGTCATGCTATTGTGCTTTCCGTGGCTTCTTCGTTATATTTATTATTTATATGCATTACTCGGGAAGCAACTTCTTCTTCTTGCTTTAGAATAGCAAACAAATGATTACTGGCTCAGTCGGCGATACAAAATGGCGTCATTCGATGGGACGATGACAATGCATTAACGGAAGGGGGTAGCGATTTCACTCGGAACCCAAGAAGAAGCGTCCATAGCAACTGGTAGTCGTAGAACTGTCCCCACATTTTGTACGTGTGTGTGTGTGTCGTTCTCGCCACCCTAACAATGACGACGCAGGCCAGATCATGACGTCGAGTCCGCGATCTTGGTAAACTTGATCCAGGGTCCATCTTTGGGCTCGCAGACCATGGAGTAGAACATCATTTCGTTCTTTTCCTGTATCAGAGAGATGGAGAGGCAACAGAGAGGTGCGATTTCAAGACACGCACTCTACTTGCAAGCGAAAGCAAGCACTGTAGAAAAAAAATTGCCAATAAAACAAATGTTGCCGAAATCGCTACGCAGGTGTGGTCGTTTAAATGTGATAGAATTTTGCATCGTCTCGTAATGCGTAAACACTTTACATAAATAGCTTAGGAACTGCTCTGGAAACTCTATAAATATTTTTAGTCGACGTCTATAAAGTCTCCCAACGTATTTAAAATACCTGACGCTATATTCTCGTCTAAATGACTACCTCCCGCGGATAAACGTCCCGCGACAAACCAACGACCTTCGTTGTGACGATACTGCACTTCAATTGTTTCTTTCTCACGATATCCATAATAAGACCCTTGGTAATGGTATTTGTCCTTCATAAGCTATTATACCATGTTACATTTGTTGAGAGCATCATCACCTGTTTCCATAAGTGAAGTCTGTATAATATAACAAATATGTGTCTCCTGCTTCGTTGGTTACAGCGCGCCGGCGGACACAAAAGGTCTGGGTGGTTTGGCTTCGGAAATGCCATCGCATTTATTACTGGGTGCCACTTCCGTCACGGTTCTTATTTCGCTTACGCAAATATGCCCATGCACAAAATAAAAAAAACATTGCTCCGCGACCAAAAAAAAAAACTGAGGGAGAGGAGCAAACGAGACCGCGGGGAAACGTCAGAACGTGGAGCTCTGGGGCCCTAATCTGGACAGTTGGCGAGAAAGTCGGCGAGAAATCTGGCGGCCATGATTGGACAACGCCGCACTTGACCTTGACGCCGGCCAATCAGAGCCGCCGGATTTCTCGCCGACGTTTTCGCCAAGTGTCCAGATTAGGGCCCCTGGTTGAAACGATTAGCGTGCAGGCGCATAGCCTCTTAAATAGTGAAAAAGCCTGGCAGATCGCCACAAGAAGCGGCCGCCGAAATGGAAAAGGTAGAGCGGCAGACAACGAATGAGAGGAGAGCCATGCGACTGGCGCCCCGCAGCGGCGAGACGCCGAAACACACTTCTCCCGAGCGAACAAGTGTGTTTCGGGTCCTAGCCGCCGCAAAACTGCGCGCTGACGTCCAGGTTCCCCGAGAAATGGCTCTTTGATGCTCTGTGCTACCAGATCTTAGCGCTCCCAATCTGCGACCGGTCACTCTATGGCTCCGTCGATCGAGGAGCCGTCAGACGTGCAACGACAGCTAACTCGAATAATGAGAATGTTGACAGTACTTGCACCACTGAAGCAGCAAGTTGACGAGTTCGTATAAATAAAATAAACTGTGATGCACATTACAAAATCGATAAAGTTGGTGTCGGACAGCTACGATGAAGTACTGAAAAAAATGAAAGAACATGACAGCGACATCAAAGATTTAAAAAAAAAAAAAAAGAAAGTGAACAAAATGGAGCAAGAGCGAAAGACTGACGAAACTACCCAGATCAGAAAAAAACTAAACAGGCTGGAGCAGTATGGAAGAATGAATAATCTCGAAGTACACGAACTCGCTGAAACATCAAATGAGAATCTGCTAGATAAACGGAACACGATCGCTGATAAAATCCAAGCGCCAAGGTTGACAAAGATTAACGTAGAGGCAGTTCATCGCGTCCCAAATAAAGCAAAAAAAAGTGTCCATGGTTATCGTGCGCTTTGTTACCCGAAATGAGCGAAATATGCGGCTTCAGAACAAGCAAAAGTTAAGGCGCGGCCGCGAAGCAAGTGCAGATAATGTGTACCTGCAAGAGACTGCGTCCAACAGGAAACTCTTCCACGATGTCAGGATGAAGGCCAAGTGCGTCGGATACAAGTTTGTGTGGCACAGAGAAGGAATCTCATACGTAAGACAACAAGAAGGCGAAGCAGCTATTCGAATCGAGCAAGAAGATGATCTCGCAAAAATTAGAGAAGAATTGCCTAAACTGAAAGCCTCGTTTTTTTACTTTTTTTTTTTTTTTAACTCATGGCAAATTTTACGTGTCCCACGCCAGCGGGTCTAAATAAGCACGGTGTTTACAACAGTTCTCGTTTTAGTAAGTACTTTCATAAAAAAGAACAGTTTTCTGCGATTCATTTCAATATAAGAAGTATAAAAAACAAGACCGATGATCTTGACATTTTTTTGTTTTTACTCGCTATGTCGACGACTTGATGTAATAATTTTTACAGAAACATGGCTCACGGAAAGTGATCACGCGCCATATTTTGGAGGCTACAAATGTGGAAGCCTTGCAAGAACGCAAAAGCGAGGAGGCGGCGTTGCGATTTATGTTAAGGAAATACATAATATTTCGTACAATTAACGAGCGAGACAAAACTTCCGTATTTATTAATTTCGATGGAATACCTTTAGAGCGGGACAAAGATCGAAAATTTCTAGGCATATGGTTCAATGAAGACTTCATCTGGTCGACGCATACGCAGAAACTTTGTTCTAAACTATCTAAATCAATAGGATACATATATATATATAGAATTCATAAGCTACTACCTCCATGGTTAGAAAAGGAATTATATTATTCTTTATGTTACTCAAAAATATCATACGGTGCATTGCTATGAAGTACCGCAACTATGGTGAACTGTAATAAAATTATAATCCCTCAAAAACGAATACTTCGTATGCTCGACAATTTTCAGAGTAACTTGCGAGACTTGCGTATGGACACACTGTTTGAAAAATACACTATGCTAAACGCTAATAAAATATAATACTTTAAATTACTTCAGCTTATCAAAAAAAAAGAAAGAAGCTATATCTAATCCCGAAGAATGATAGCTCAGAACATGCACTGAAAAAAAAAATATCTGGAAAAAACCTAAAGTAAGAACCAATTATGGAAAGCAACAATTGGATTATCAAGTTTTCTCCTCGTTAAACAAAATTCAAGAAAAGTTAAACTTTCAGTGTTCCTTTCCGATTTTCGAGAGAAATATTAAAGACCTCCTGGTGGAGAGTGATATCGTTATTGAATGAGGAACCAAATGTGAAAGAGTCATTTTTGCTGTAACTAGTATTCTTTTCTCAATCGTGTTAAATCTGGTAAAAGTATTTCTTACGAATTTGTTTGGTCCTGCACGTGTATTTGCAGATGTCCTGTTTTGCGCTGTACTGTAAAGGGAGGTAGAGGCCTCGGCAAGGCTGAAAGAGCGGCTTTTTTTTTTCTACCTGCCTTCCTCCCCTTGTTTGGAGAGACAAAAACAAACTGAACCGACCTGGACTGAACTGCCAGGCTTTGTGAGTATAGAGGAGGCTATGGGTACACGTAAAACTAGCTTAATTCTTTGTCTCTACTCACACCTTGAACGCGTTCGACTGCCAGGCGCCATCGTCCCGCGTTCCGCGTTCGAAGAGTGAGTGAAGGCAAAGGAAGCTAAGGTTACGTCTACCCACTAAACATTCCAGTCAAACTCCGGCGTTCTAAAGCCCCCCCCCCCCCCCCCCCCCCCCTGGGGCGTGCTTGTTTCCTCCTCTCCATCAGTTTCTCGGCGCATAGGTTTGATTCTTCTCCTTAATCATTTCAATTTGAATGAGCATCGTGCCGGCGTGCGGCCGCGTAATCACTCATACTGTTAGCGGTCGTACTGCATTGGCCAAGTCGCCAATCTACAACTGTGACATCAGACGCCATTTCGAGGCAGCTACGTTTCCTCGAAAATCCTAGACGGCGCTAAGCGCCAGATGAGTACATTCTAGAAAAAAAAAAAAAAAAAAGAATGCTCACTACACATCAATTTTTTGTGTCTGATCGTATTCTCAGCTTTGTAATTTTCTTGCATTATTCCATTCCTCGCAAGATGTTTGCCTGTCTCGCTGCTCTGCATACATTTAAACTCGCAGACTTTTTTTTTATAGCAGTATTTTGTATTTGTTATTAGAAATTTTATAACGAATTTCCTGTTTTAATATTTATATACAAGGTGCCATCAAACCGTTCCGAGACCAATTCTGTAACCTAAAAAAGAGAAGGCAGCATAGAGTGCTTTCATACACACACGCGCATTTGGTTGAGTGATACCATCTCCGCCACTTACCCGTCCAATCGTTTTTGTTTTATGTCTTTAGAAGTGCCCGCAGTCCGGGAGCTCAGCTCGAGTGCGCAGCTTTGGCTACTTCTTAGACGCTCTCGCACTCAAAGAAACAGATATGTAGGCACCCTTAAGCAGCACGATTATGCACGCTCAGCAGTCGAAGGGAGTTTACCTTTATGTGTGATTCTGCTAAAAGGGTGCGGTTCTGGGATCGTTTGGAGATTTTGGGAGGTCGGTCGGTATAGAAATCGAGTACTATACTTCGTTTCAGCTTCCGTCTGAGCGCAGCCGAAGCTACGTGTGACCGGAGCCAATCACACGCCGACAATAGGTCACGCGATCTCGCCTGCACTTTTGTATCACTCCGCCGCGCCGCTGGTCGTCCGTGCCGCCCGCGCTTGCCGAGTATTTCGTCTGCTATGGGTGTATCAACTGTATCGTCTGCAACGGTTTAAAAAGTGCCCTTTCACGTTCTGAAATTTAGTAACAGGGAATGTCAATACGTAGGCTGGCCGCTGGCGGCTGTGTCCGAGCTTTCCACCTGTTCGGCATTTCGGCATAGTTTCGAGATGTAAGTACACATTGCAAGGTTCCCGATGACCCGGCCGTTGATGTTTCCTTGTCTTGTCTGGATATACCAGAGCTCGAGGCACAGTACTCTCCACCAGCTTCACGGCGTTCAATGGGATAGGCAGGTAAAGGGGTGCCCTGATTTCGCTGCGTATCAATGAATTGTAGTGATCCGGACAAGTTTCTTGTTTACAACGCATTCGCGGTACGACGCGACCGGAGTCTCCTGCCGAATTTGAATGTAGACATTCGTCACGACCTCTCGCGCCTGACGGGAAAGGTGCTTTGGCGAAAGGACGTTTTGAAACGACTCGGCGAGGAAAGCAACGAAGCACTTGATTTGGTCATTGCGGGAACGAAATCTCACAGACAAACAGAGCGCTGCAGCCGTGTTGCCAGCGGATGTACGTTTTTTCACCAAAACACGCGCATTTACATATATTAATAAAACATGAACGTCAGATATCTAATTCCTTTAGTTGCAAATCATTCTCAGCAGTACACATCTGGAATATTTTGCAATGTTTAAGCACACAACAGGTATTAAAAAAAAAAAAAAAACTTTTGCGGACTACTTTGTGGTGCGAAGGAATGCTCTTGAAGTTGCGAACGGTCCCTCAGTCTTTGGCTGCACTCGGACGGAAGCTGAAACGAAGTATAGCCGAAGCTTCTCTAAGTTCCCCACCACTTTTGCTGATGCAGCCAATCACAACGTGAAAGAACTTGAACGATCTGGAAAACACTGCCTCCGCGCGTAGGAAAACAACGCGAAAATGCATTAGCATGGCGTCCGGCAAGTTACGGCCCGGAAGAATGTCACGCGAAACCGCCCTATATAAGAAAAATACGAACGACACCTTCTGCCTAAAATAACTAGACCGTAGAATTTCATGTTTCCACCGAAAAACATAGATAAGCATCCAGCGGTGTCAAAAATACAAAATAAGTAAAAACAAAAATAAGCATCCGTTGGTGACAAAAGTTCAAAATCGGTTAAACCTGTAAACAGATTTCTGGAAATGTTTGCTCCGGACTAATTTCCTCGAAGCCTTCCCATCATAGACTTGAACTCCTTGTGGTTTTATATAATATTTTTCCCGTCAATCACCGTTTTTAACGTTTGTCCCAAACTGATTACCGAAATGCACCGATATTTGAACGCTAGATCAACATCGAAAGTTGTCCGCCGATTTTTTTCTATAAATAAAAAACCGAAAACAAAAAATGCTACGGTTTAAAAATAACCTCCTCGCTCCCCCATACCTTCTGAGACTCGCCAAGCTCGAAGCGGAATTCGTGCACCATCCGTGCCGCCGTGTAGATGGTCTCAAGAAGCGCCAGCCTTTTGCCGATGCAGTTGCGGGGTCCCTGGCCGAAGGGCTGGTAGGCCATGGTGTGCTGCAAGGCCGCGTTCTCCGGTAGGAACCTGCACAAACCACACGAAACAGAAATCGCAATGATGCAACTAGTGCCACGAAATAATCTACGCTGCAGAGCATTGTGGCTTAAAATCATGGTTGCCAGTTATCTGAAGTTCTATCCGTATATCACAGGAAACGCTTTTCCGTCCTCCACAAATGTTTGAACAGTTCGCGACAAAGCAAAGCATATTACGTGAGCTTCCTAACACCGAATCTAACGCTGAGGTAGTCGCACTTTTGAACCACGACGATCGGCAGTTGCGTCTGTTCTGCACAAGCACCGAAATGGCGGCGCCCACAACAATGCCGAGGAACGGAGTGCCGATACTCTGAGCGCAGCTCATTTAGTGGTTCTAGACGCAACCATTTAGGATGCACGTTGCAGCTTTGCTCGCTTATAGTTTCAAAGAAGTGAGTAAAAAACAAACGCTGCTGGCGAATTCTCTTTGTGCAGAAGAAGGCTTTGCACACGAGAGCCGCAGTCATTCTGTTCAGACATCGTACATAATACGCGGTGTTCGAAACAGACTTGATGCCAAAACCATCCGCGGGGATTGCCTCAAACAACCTCGAAGCAGGTTTGCTTCTTACATACATAATGGATCCAGTACAGTCTCTACAAGTTGACTAGTCCCAAGTTACATCAGCAGTTTTTTTTTTTTTTTTTTCTGATTAAAGTGAAGGACGGTCATACAGGAGAGAACCCGCCTCAGAAATGCCTGCCGACTGTCCTTTGTATGATGGATTAGGAGCGTGGCCGCGGCCTAAATACTGCTTCACACACTCAAGTTAGACTGCGACCGAGCGTGTCCTTGCGATCGCTTATGACGAGGGAACGCTGGTACGCTCGTGCCGTCTGCCAGGTAGAACTGGAACTGTGTATCATTCGACTAAATGTTTTACAGTATTGGCGAGATCAATTATAAATTTACCTCTCTATCCTGCGCCGAATCTTGGTAGCAAAAAAGAAGAAAAAATAAAGTGTATGAGGAATGTTTATCAAACTCAAAAACCTAATTCAAACGCTGTCTTTTCTCTTTTTTTTTGCGCATTTACGTAAAACATTTAATATTGGAATGAGCAGTTCTTACCTGTCCGGGTCAAACTTTTCGGGTTCCGGCCAGAATCTCGGATCCCTCTGTACTTCGATGGTAGGTGACATGATGCTCAGTCCCGCCTTGTACTTGACGCCTTCATACTCGAAGTCGTTCAATGCCGATCGTGTGTTAAACCTAAATGCAAAAAAAAAAAAAAAATTGATAGTAGATTTTTTTTTTTAAGTATGTACACCACAAAGATATTGTAGAATAAAAATTTCTTCTACAATATCGCAATTTATGTACGGCGACGTCAAAGCCACTTAGGCCTAAAATATTCTAGAAAGTAAGTCAGATTCTCTTAATTATATATAGAAATGTGGGAGACGCGGAACCTGCAGCATCTTTTGATCCTCTCTAGGTTAGCGTGCCATGTAAACGTTACCGTGACGCCACGTCAGCAATTTGTGTTCAATTGCATAGTTTGTGGGCAAATGTCTGAAAAAATTCAGAACGGGTGGTAGCGAGCTGGTAAATATTAACATTGTTTAATTAACTTATTGTGTCTGGCATAGAAAAGAAACATCGAAATTCGGAAAGGACATGAAAGAGAAGGAACAAATTCAATCCCTTCTACGTTTTGATGTTTTTTTTCTACCCCAGACTCAGGTGAATTTAACATGGCATAAAATGTCGTCTCCGAAAAGTACCTCCACATGGATTTATCGAAGACATGGAATATCAGAAGTCTGATACAGAAAAAACTATTTACCTATTTCTGTTCTACACATCCTCAGCAAAACAATATATATATATATATATTATATATATATATTATATATATATATATATATATATATATATAATATATATTTATGTAATACGGTTTTTAAATTAAAATCACCTCACACAAAGAGTCACTGTTTTTGCGAACTACGGCTTTTATGTGTACGACACTAATAAAAAAAAT
>JABSTQ010008527.1:0-15532 GCA_013358835.2 Ixodes persulcatus | reverse complement strand
AATGACACTTTAGCGAATAGTCGGACGCCGCGAAGCGGCGTTTTCGGGTGGGCCAAATGGGTTCACAATTTTGTAATGAGCCGCCGCAGACTGTCGCCGCGAAGCGGCTTAAGCGCAGCGCGGCGGATGGGTTAACGCGCGCCCCAGTTATTCGCTAAAACGTCGATTCGCTCAAATGTCGCTGTTCGCTAAAACGTCATTCGCTCATGTGATATGGACCCCGACTAGGCAACGGAGGACTTGGGACTGGCACTGCGATCCTGCCGTCATTAGAGTGCCTCGATTTCTGTCTGTGTCAGGGTAAAGGCATTATCGCATCGAGTGTGGTAATCGCATGCCGAGCAAACACATAAATTAACCTTGCGGGGTAAAATGGCATCAAAGCACTGGCAAAAGCTCCTCGATCGCGCCGGGAGTGTTGTATCATAAGAACTAGGTCGTTGTGTGACTCAAGGGCATGAGAAGCGATTGAGGAGACCATGCGAACGGGGCCCAAAAACCCTATCGCGTTCAACACTTAAAGGTGAAGTTTAATCGTCCTCCCAGTTTTTTTTTTTTCTTCACACACATTTTCAGTTTTGTGAAGTGCAAAATTTGAGTTCAATTTATTGCGTGGAAACACTACGTGATGTTAAATTGCTTTACGACTGTAATTATAATTTATTTTCAGTTATGCGTTATATTGTATTTTCTACGATTTTATGAAGTTAATAGAAAAGTACCTGTAAAAAATAACTTCACTTAGTTACAAGTTACTGGAAAATGTACCTAAGATACAGATACAGATCCTGCGAATTGAAAGTACCTAGGTTTGTACCTCAGGTACAACAAAAGTACCTAGATACTGATTTACAGTTACTTGTACCTAGGTACTTTACAACCCTGCCAGACACCCATCAACCTGTTTTGAGCCATGCTCAAAATAATAAAAGAAGACATCAAGCTCCAGGTACTGTGGCGTCCTTGCCATAATATCGCCGGTCGCAGAGCTGACAGATCCGTGCCTGGCGCAAGCCATGGCGTGACCTTTGGGAACCAGGGAATTGAGATTAAAGAAGTAGTACAGAAATTGGAGGCGAGTGGCAAAGGTGAGCAGAGGAGTTAACAGAAAACAAGGATGAAGGGGTTTCCGTCTCGAAAAAAAAATGTTACTTGGATGTAACTACTCGCAAATCTCTTTTACAGTTTCCACGGCCCACAAGCCAGCAGGCGCCTGTTCGTTCTCGTTCAAAGGTGAGGATTTCAGATTTTTTAGTTTGCTCTGAAGCAGCAATACTGAAAGCCAGACGTGTTGTACGGCATATTGAATTGACGGAGCTCAGAACGACTGGGGACGTTTTGATTGAAGCTTGTTTTGCTGCAATACACGTGCACAACACGTTTGTCGACGTGTGCCCAGTTTTGTCGCATATTATGTCACGCACATCAAGAAGAAGCATATTATGTCACGCGCATGTAGCTTTCAGGGGTGGTCCAGCTGTTCCAATTGTGCCATTTTGATAAACTCCCCTTAGCCTGCGCCTAAATACATAAATTGTGCGAAACCACGCCGAACTGCGCCAAAAAGAGCGAGTCGATTCGTGAACGAATCCTTTTTTTTTTGATGAATGGCTTTGTCGACTAGGAAGCCGGTGGAAAATAGCTATCACAATCCAGGCTTCCGGCTCAGTGACAGTGTTTTGTTGCGACCCTTGTGGAATGCGGCGTTGTGGCTGCTCTATTCTGCATCACCACTGCTAAGTCCTCCCGAAGATGAGCAAACATAATTTTTTTTTCTGCATGCGCATAGTAAATTAGAGACCCCATAGTAGAAATCCGCTCGGACGCTCGTTCAGTGGCAAACCAGCGGCATCAATACCGATTGTGGTTATATTTTCGTTTGCGTGGTCGTTGCTTCATGTCCTTGTTGCGAATTGTTGCGTGTTCTTTTTCATGACAAATACCGTAAACGATTGGCTACCCACTTGGTTGCCATACTGTCGCACTGCGTGTGAACTCAGAATGGAGCTTACAAACCAGTTTAATTAATCGCTATAGTTTAGGATGCTCGGACACCTTGAGTACATTTATCACGATAGAACTGAAACAAACCAAGTTGCGTTGAAGGTTTACACAGTAAGAAGTTGGTCTGACTTAGGTTATATCGACCGTCATTCTGGCGTTAGATAAATTTAGCCTGTAGCTTTACTGCTAGTGATTACACGACCGCGGATCCGTACTATGCTCACCAGTGTGAAAAATACGGGGATGCGTATAGAGCCTAATATTCCTGGGTCAGAATGACGGCCGGTGATTACCAATTCGAGTGAGGAAACTTATTTACATGATTGTAAGTCGACTCGAATGTAGGTTGACTCCTTCACACCGCGTACCAGGAAAATAAAAATAAATATATGAAGAAATTATATAGTGCCACATTTGTCACGGGTTGCATTCTTTCGCGACGCACGCCTCAAGTTTTGCCTCTAACTCTCGAAATCGTCCCGACTTTGGTTCGTGAAAAACCTCGTTGTTTGCGCCATAGTTGTAAGTCTCGCATCGTCACAGGCGCCCCTGGCGCACCACCCGTTTCGAGATATCAAACTAGCGGCCTGCCACGCACTTGTCGGTAGCTTCGTCAAAAGGAATTAGTACTCCCGAACGTTGGAATCAATAAGCGTTAAAAGCTACTCGGGCCCGGAGCAGTCATGACGAAGCACGGGTCAAACAGCTGCAAAGAGATAGCGTGCCGCCGTGCCGCTTGAATACCGCAATACCGTCGACAGCCTGTGAAAGGGCACTTTGTCAGGGCAATACTACTGCTAACCTGCGGTTTTTAATGTGCTGCAATATCTGATTTAATGAATGGGCACTGGCACCACCAACAAAAAACAGTACAGAAGTGCTATTTGTTCGTGTTGCTCCAAAATGTTTAGATTTCCTGATACTAAGGTGCTTCACAACGAGATTTTCCCTGCTCCACAAAGAGAGTTTATGTGATACAAATTGCTCCAACATTGTGCAGCAGGTGGCTACACAAAGAAATTGCTGCTTGGACGCAACTCATCGCAAATCTTTCTTGCAGTTTCTATGGCCCACAAGGCAGCAGGTGCCAGTTCATTCTCCTTCAGAGGTGAAGATTCCAGATTTTCTAGTTTGCTCTGAAGCAGCAATACTGAAACCAGACAAGCGGTACGGCATGTTTAATTGACGGAGCTCAGAACGACTGGAACGCTTTCACTGAAGCTTGTTTTGCTGCAATACATGCGTGTATTACAGCAAAACAAGCTTCAGTGAATGCGTCCCCAGTCGTGTTGAGCACCGTCAATTAAATGTGCCGTACAGCTTGTCTGGCTTCAGTATTGTTGTAGGCGACAAAACATGTGCCCAGTTTCGTCACACCAGCCAGCTCAACGTAAGCCTGTTACCGTTGCTTGGCTCTTCGCTCAGCCAAATCGCCTATATGGGGTGCACCCAAATGAACACACAATCGTGTTGAATCGTGTAAGAGTATTCAGAATATTTATTGATCCCGCCGATAAACTTACATCGCTCGAAGAACTTCCTTTTTGTGAGCGCCTCCTCTGCTTGAGTTTGCTGGAAACACAGCGTCTGTGTTTCCAGCAAAGAGCTGAGAGCACTTGTAGTTTGACTGTCAGCACGCGGGGCCCTTCGCGACGCCGCTAGAGCTTTCCGCGAAGCTGGTCGCACAGCCACCGACTCACCCCTTTGGTCAGCCGGTATTCGCCCGCAAACCTCGCATCGCGCGTCTCGAAAGCATCCCGCTGATTTCTAAAAACTCGATCCGCTGGCGAGCACAACAGTAGAGATGCATATGTTAGGGTCGCCATCTTTTACGATCTAGAACGATCTCCGGCTTCGTCTCGACAACTCTGTTAACTGCGTCGTCAAAGTGCATCGTGACGACATTTTGACGTCACCGGCAACTGTATCATTTTACGAGCATAGCTCGTACTGCATAGGGAAAAACGATATTTCAACGTGATGTCACGTGACCCGACAAACTAGCCAATCAGTGCTCGATGCAGTTTTCTACATCATTTAGTTCGCGTTCCAGCATAGATAGACAGAACGACGGGGGGCTCCTGCATTGAAGCTTATTTTTCTGTCATACATGCTGACGACATTGACGTATGCCCAGTTACGTCGCAAGAGGATATCTATGTCCCGCACATGTAATTTTGAATCTTTCCGACTCAGTGTACTTTACATGGCTACTCAAAGTAAGTGCTACTTGGACGCAACTAATCGCAGATCTCTCTTCCAGTCTCAACGGCCTACAAGCCAGCAAGCACAAGTTCGTTTTTCTTCAAAGGTGAGCATTCCAGATACTCAAGTTTGGTGCGAAGCATGAATACTGAAGTCAGGCGACTGGATACGTATATTTGATTGACCAAGCTCAGAATGACCCGGGGCAGTGGCATTGAAGCTTATTTTTCTGCAATCAACGCAGACATAATTTTGAATCTATCCGGCTTAGTGAGGACTTGCTACTTGTTGTGAACTAATCACAAATTTTTATCTTGCAGTTTCTATATGCTGCAGCTAGCAGGTGCTGTTTTCGTTAAAAGGTGAGGATTTCACCCTCTATTTTCAAACATCAAGCTTTTGAATGAGGGTCCTAAACAATTACTTTTCTTTTGCAGTAAATGCTGGATCCTCCAGTTCATGAATATGTGAAATATATTTGGTATGGATAAGCTCAGTGTTTTGCTTCTTCATTAATAATTTGACAACAGTAACAATTTTTATTTCATCACTCAGAAATACACACAAGGAGACTGCATGCAAAAATGTCGTGCTAAACGTGATTTTTCCAACTTGTATCTAGTTTTATTAGTAGCCGATATAATATATAAGATTCCAATATCCATAGTACGCTAAGCACACTGGAATCGTAAACCCTTATTGGATCCCCAAACGCCAAATGGGGATCCAATAAGGGTTTATACGGTATGGGATTCCAATATTTTTGGCATATTATGAATATTGGAATCCCATAACAAACCCCTATTGTAATATAATACAATAAATGTAATGTTTTCTAATACACTATCCATATCGTATTCTAATACAATAAAAGGATACTGTTTACCAATATCCATAATACGCTGTTCATATTGGGGTTTTCCAATAGCGGTATAGGATTCCAATATTTTTAGCGTATTATAAATATTGGAATCCCATAACAAATCCTTATTGTAATACAATACAATAAATGTAATGTGTTCCAATACACTATCCATATTGTATTGTAATGCAGTAAAAAGATATTGTTTACCAATATCCATAATACACTGTTCATATTGGGGTTTTCCAATAGGGCATTAAGGGTCCCAAGTGCATTAAGTGTCCCACTAACCTATGTACCATACACCACTGCGGTCTCTTGTCTGTTGCTATTTCAAGCCACGATGAACAGCGTATCTTCAGTTATTTGCAGTCGCCTTTACGTTACTATACTCCCTCGGCAAGGGTCTAGTGCTGGCTAAAACAAAGACAGTAGTCGAAACGAACTACGAGCGTCGTCTGCTGTGACGCCTTCCGCGCAGAGCTAGAGCAAACATCCGTCCCCACATCAGGCGGTGAACCAGAAACGCACGAACTGGCCCACCTCCTACGGACAATACACAAAGCCGAAACGTCATGTACTCAGTAATTCCAAGTAGCGAAAGACAAGCCGTCGCCGGACTGGCACCTGGCTAACCTATGGCAACAACGCTTCGACGCGCTACGTGTGTACAGAGAGAGAGCACAAACGCCCTGACTACGATGTCGTCTGAATCTTATAACGGCTGAGGTGCGCGATTACGCAAATACACTCTGCACAAACAGGTGGTGGGACCTTTGCTCCAGCTTCAACACATGACCGGACAGCTAATATGGCACATCTTTCGCAAATGGCAGGGCAAAGCGAAGAGACGCACTGCGGCGCAGACCGCGACTCTACGCATGGGAATCTCGGAGGAGAAGCTGGCGCTCCAGGCTGGGGCAGTGCTCTTCCCGCAGCCTGCGGCTTCACCAAATCCCACCATATACTCTCCAGACTCCACGAAGCCGACCCAGATGATCGGAGATTTTCTGGCATTGGATCTGGAAGCACCGGAGCAGGTCGACATGGACCAACCGTTTAAAATGTTCAAACTTCAGGCAGCTTTAGCTAGGGCGAACGCACGCAGCGCGCCTGGTCTAGACGTGATAACCATCTCGGAGCCGCGGAACCTTCATAAACTCCACCTCCAGCTTCTCCTTAACAAGCTCCTGGCGCGAATCCCTGGCGATACCGATCCCAAGACCGGGCAAGCCACCGAATGAGCTCAATAACCTCCGGCCGATTTCCCTTACCAGCAACCTGTGTAAACTCACTGAACTGGTCCTCGAGCGACTCATGTGGCATCTCGAGAGGAACTCGCGCTCCACCCACATCAACTCGGGTTGCGCCACGGGATGAGCACGCAAGACAGTCTCCTTATGTTGCGCCACAAAGTCCTTGACGCCGACTCGAAAGTGCAGACGAGAATGGTGGTGGCGGTGGACGTTCGCAAGGCCTTCGACACCGTCCCTCACGAGGCGGTCATCCAGAGCTCAGAGCTTGCCGGAGTGTCCAGCCACCTCCTCAATTTCGTTAAGAGTTTCCTGAACGACCGAACGTACACGATCAAAGCCGGTGACTACATCGGAGCCGCTCAACCGAACAGGACGCGGGTACCTCAGGGTGCGGTCCTCTCGCCCACCCGTTCCAACCTTATCATGGCAAGACTTCCCCCACTCTTTAAAGCGGTTCCGTCGCTGCACTTCGCCGAATACGCCGATGATGTCACCATCTGGGTAACTACGGGATCGGCCGGCGAACAGGAGCACATGATTCAGCTTGGCCTCGACGTCATACAGGGCTTTCTTCGGAACGTGGGCATGACGCGTCGACTGAGAAGAGCGAATACGTCGTGGTTCTCAACGAGCCCCACAGGAAGACCGAAGCAGTCCGCAACAAAGTCACCCTCAGCGTGGCCGGCCAAAGGATACGGCGAAAATCCTCCATTCGCATCCCGGGAGCCTTCATAGATCAAGATAGGAAAGGCACCACGTGGGTGACGATCGAAAGTCGACTAGCAGTGCTCATCCGCCTCATCCGTAGAATCACTCACTTCCAGTGGGGCACGCGGGTGAGGAACACGCCAGCTCGTCATGGCGCTGCTCGAATCCCGTATCCTCTACGGCTCTAACTATCACACCCTCACCCCAAGCAGGCGGAGAAACTCAAGAAACTCAATCGCGAAGCCACCCGCATCGTCACCGGACTACCTAAGCACGCGCTCCTCCGGGAGCTGTACGCTCACGGCGACATGGACCTCCTGTCAGAACTCGCCGAACAGGCGCTCCTCGCCCAGAGAGACCGCCTCAGCAGCTCGACAGCTGAGCTTTTCATACTGGAAGAGCTCCGCGTGTCTCCCAGTCTGGATGTCCGCCCGGCAGATGCGCACTCGCCTACTCTCTGGGCCCGCCCAGTCATGCTTTCCGAAGGAAAACCCCTCCCACGAAACATGGGACTTGGAACGAGCGCCTCGGAGTGACGCAAACGCTCTGCCAAAGCGCACACACGTAGCGTCACGCACATATCACCGCCTACGCACACCATCATCTACACTGACATGGCGGAGACCTTGCTGCCGACTGCCGGCGACGACGGCGAAGGAGAGGACAACCCCCAAGCACGTCCAGGCGGTCGCGTGGGTCGCCACTACCCATGGCATTCCGAGCGCGGCTGCACTTTCGACCACTGAAGTCGTCGACGCTACGCAAGCGGAACTCATGGCACTCCTCCGAGCACCCCAGTGTGTTCTTCAAACGTTTGCACCAACAGACATCCCGCATAGGCTCCTACTGTTCATCGACCCGACCAGCGCGTACCAAACTTGCAGACGAGCGAGCGGGAGCCCCTCAACGTACACGGGAATAGTCGGCGAGTTGCTCGCCGCGTTCCTGGAACTTCGAAACAAGCTCAACATCCAGACTACTATTTCCTGGGTGCCCGCGCATGCGGGCATCGACGGCAACGAGTGGACCCACAGCGAGGCGCGAGCAGCAGTTCGCCAGATGGCATCCGCGCCGAACACATTCCATAACTCAGCCGGCGAGGCAGCCGGCCCGGCCGGCCGGCCCGTCTGCCGTCAAGGAAAATGCTAAACAGCGAAGGTGGAGAACCCTACGGCACCTCTGTGAGGAGGGGAAGGAAAGCCCGGACGAGCAGTTGCGTCCCCTTCCTCCGATGCCGAATGACCTACCGAGGGCCACACAGACCCTCGTTTGTCGCCTCGCGACCAACACTGTCCTATCGACATCTTAGCAACCCTGAGATATGGGAACGATAAAAAAAAAACGGACGAACACAATGTTGCCCATCTCAGGGTTTCTAAGATGTCGATTAATTACCAGCTTGCCTGCACTCTCTCACTTTTTACTGTCCTATCCCCGGAGCCGCGCAATAAGTTCATTAGCGACAACCCCGACAAAGAGGCGTGTCGCCGGTGCCGCAGGACCGCGACGGCTGCCCATGTTGTCTAGGAGTGCGAGCGCCACGCTAGCCTTCGGAAAACGAAACTCGAGGAAGTCCCAGACGGGATCCCTCCGGCGCCGTATGTCGATTACATTCTGCCCACCAGTCGTGACAAGGCGATCGTCTCCCTGCTGTGGACAAAGCTGGCGGAGTTCGTCTACGACGACGACGGCCCCGGCGGACACCTTTGCAGCAGCCGAAGGCGCTAGGACCAAGACCCACTCAGACCGTCGTCACGGCAATGGCTTATCCTTAGGCCCGCACCGATGCAGACGATAATGGTGCATTATATGTTTGTATGGTATACATATACATACAGTCTTTTTTTTTATTCTTGCAGATTTGTTTAAATAAAAGCCATGAAAGCTACACCTATGCGGTTTGTGCGAGTGAGCTTTACGCCCAGTGGGACATTATGTAGTTTGCTAATCTTTGCGACAAGTCGAATAATAATTTAAAATTCACAAATTAACTTTTTAATTAGTGAAACTTATTATAAATTAGAAACTTGCTGAGCCTTGTCCAAAACCCCTAAATCAGTCATTTTTAGAAAGACTTTGAGCGCGTAAGAAGCGCAGTAGTGCGCTGAAGTTTCCACTCGTGGGGCAGGTGCAAGGCTGGAGCTAGATAAGAGACGGAAAAATTGCGCGGGCCCCTTACCGAAATTACTAGCCTTGTACCTGCTCCACGAGTGGTAACTTTAGTTCACGGCCACGCTTCTTACACGTTGAAAGTCTTTCTGAAAATGACGGATTTGGGGTTTTGGACGACGTTCAGCAAGTTTCTAATTGGAACCATATGTCTCTTTGCACTCAATAAAAAGTTAATTAGAACATTTTATTTATTTAGCTGACGTATCGCAAATATTAGCCAGAGACATAATGTCCCCCGAGGCGTATAACTCACTCGCACAAACCGCATAACTGTAGCTTTCATGGCTATTTTTAAAAACAATGTGCAAAAAAAAAAGCCTGTACACTTTATATAACAGGGCAATAAAGAACGTTCTAACAACAACAACAACCCTTGAGTAAACTTGGACGTTTAATGTTGTAATTGCCACTAGTGCCAATTTATCCCCGGACCCTTGCTTAAAAGGTTCATTATTAGAAGTGAATTGGAGATGCATGACATGAGTATATGATAACCTGTTAACGTTTTAATTCAGTACTTTCGTCATCTACTAGTAATCATCTATTGACGCGTTGTAAGATTTATAAAATGTAGTTGCACATTCCTTTCGAGCCTTGTCCTTGATACATAATTTATGTTTTGTTGATTCCGAATCCTGTTGCTGCTGCATGAGGGGTAAAATAAACGTGTCAACAAAGTGCGACACCCTAACATGTATCTCTGGCCGAGAAGGGTTATAGCAATCACCGTCTCCAACTGAGTGAATAGCAGCAAGAAACCATTTTCCTTCTTTTTTGTACATCAAAGGTCCTCCACTGTCTCCCTGAAAACAAAGAAAACAATTTAATATTGAACTATTTTCGGAAAACTTATATAAAGAAAGCGGAGATATCGTAACAAATTCCTCCAGCTGATTCAGGGCAGCAAATTGGTGTCTCACGTCATAATAACTGCCTTTAATTTTTCGTAACAATGTTGTTTTTTTCTTTTTTTTTTTAAATGTAAGTATACGTTTTTAACCCCTACGTTCTGGTGAAAAAAAAGAAAAACAGTTGCTGAAATAGGAACGGCTACCGCCTTATACGTCGACATTTTCGCTCGGGGACACCAACTTGTAATCTGCATGCGAAAAAAGCTTGTATATCATTTGTATCTTTTAGTGAAGAGTGGTGATACCGAGATAGCATGCTTTCTGTCGTATACGGAAATACCACTATGAAACAGTCCGAACGTACTCTCTACCGTTTTATAAAATTCAAGGAGAAGTATGTTAAATTATTTCTAAGACGTGAATAAGCGAAACCTGTTTATGTCGCGTCACGTGCACAGGCGAACGAGGAGACCGATGAGGTTGAACTTATCGCGATGAGTACAGATAAAAGTACAAGAGAGAAATCATTCAACTTTTCTGCAACTGTGGTTTATAGTGGACTCCATTGACAACATGTTAGGTTCGATTTGGTGCCCGTTTAAGTCGAGCCTGATAGTAAAGGGCTTTTTCTGGCAAAAATTAAAGTGCTTGACCTAAAAAAAAAACATTTGTTAAACGCTGCCCACTCTTGCCCAGGCTGCATAGAGCCATTGGGAATAGGGGACGCTTCACGCTCTCTTCTGGTATGGTTTTGTTACACGACAACGCTGGTCATTATGTTGCGACCATTGTACAGGATGCATTAGCTCAGAAAGGGTGTGAGTTTTTTTTTCTATCCAGATTACATTCCGGTCATGTCACCATGTGAGTTTCAGTTTCTCGAACCTTTTAGGTGAGCCTAAAAAGACCACAATTCTACTCCAAAGCGCGCGACATTGCTGTTGTTACCAATGGTTCAAAAAGGCGTCAGAGTCCTTTTTCCCGAGGGCTATCCGACAACCTCTTCAGGCGGGGGGAAGCACGTGAGAATGCGTGCAGCGTCTTTTCTGACTGAACTCTGGTGAATTCCTGTTTTCTTCCACAGGGTGTTTAATTTTTACTTCAACATTTTTTTTTTTTTTTTAAACCGAGAGTTACACGGGTGTTGTCTTGAGCTCTAATTTGTCAAGCTGAGTGGACATAGGATGAAATAAACGTCACAATAAGGTGGCTAATTAACCAGGATATATAGGTCGAAAATTTAAGAAGCGGTTGTACGAAGCATGTAACGATTGCAATCTATACGGGAATACCTCTCAGAATCCTTACCAATTTAATGCATTTGAAAAAAAAAAGAAAGGGTTTTTGAGAAATGTGCCGGTCCGTTTCTCGGTTTCCTTTCTTTTTTTTGCCAGATTTTAAAATCGAGCTTTTATAGAGCGCCCAAGCCCTGCTCGCAATGCCGCCTAGAAGAGTGACGCTGTTGTTTTAGTTATGTCACTCTTACAAGTTACGGCGCTGTGTCGGCGGCGCATTCACCGTGGATGTGCTGCTGAACTAGTAATGACGTGACTTAAATGAACACGTACATCCTTCTAAGCGTAATTGCAGATGTTTGCGGCGTTATTTCTTCGCTCTCATGCAAAATCGCCTTTCCACCCCCCCCCCAAAAAAAAAAAAAAAAAAAAAAAAACAGAAAGCGAAATGAAAGATTCATTGACAGGTAAAAAGCCATTATCTTTTCGCAATTTCTTTTGAATTGTGTGGCCTCCTGTATTACTTGCCGCCGTTGCTGCGATTGCAACATCCATAAAACGAATAATTGAAAGTGAAACATCAGATTTGAGTGAATGAGCTATCTTGTCGTGAAGGTTTCACCCTTATCTGATGTTCGCCAAGCCTGATAATTAAATGAGGAAGACAGCACTCCTGCGACTCTTGTTTAATTTTTAGACAAGTATATTTGTATCGAAATCAAACAACATGTATAATGCTCTATCTACTTCTGCCCCATCTGCTGATGCACAGCACCTTTTCGTTCGCCTTCATAAAGGCACACGGAAGAGTCTCCATTGATAACGTTTTATATTTGATGAGTTTAAAAACAAATAACATTCGTTTCTTTGTTTCGACTTTCACAAATGTACGCCTTGGCAGCTCTAGTGGTTGTATCAAACGATTGCGAATACTTCTTTGAAACGTTGTCGAAAGCTGAATTCAGAGGCACAGCTTTGCTTACATTTATCATTTTCTTTCGCATC
Organism: Ixodes persulcatus; assembly: GCA_013358835.2. Classification (NCBI taxonomy): domain Eukaryota; kingdom Metazoa; phylum Arthropoda; class Arachnida; order Ixodida; family Ixodidae; genus Ixodes; species Ixodes persulcatus. The sequence continues at coordinate 3,234 of JABSTQ010008527.1, read as the reverse complement.
GAACATGTTCTAAGTTTCTGCTTGGTTTCTTCTTGCCAAAATGTATAGGAAACAATCGACAGCTAAGGGCGCTCACTGTCGCTCTATAGGACTCCTATCACTATTCTACAGTGTTAAATTGAGAAAAGCGGCACCCGGTTTTGGGGGTTGTACAAATAAACTACGCATCGCGGAAAGTTGAAACATTATGACATAGCGACGCTGGCGCTAATGGAAGAGCGCAAAGGTTTGAGATTGCATTACCTTCATCAAAAGAAACGAGAGAAAAATTTTAATTTTTTTTTTGAGCCGACGCTCACCCAAGCCAAATATTTGTAAATTCAAGAAAATGGCACTGTGGACGTTTGTTGGACCTATTTAAGAATTAAGATTTAATATTTAAGAATAAAAAAAATAATAAGGTTGTAAATGGGGCCAGTTTGTTAACGTTTACATGATGGGGAAAATAGCTCAGGAAACACAGACTACGCTGAGGAACATACACAACATACAGCACTGTCCTGTCGTGTATGTTCCTCTTTGTAGACTGTGTTCTCCGAGCTGTTTTCCCCATAAAATAAAGCAATGTTTGCTGTTTTTGTTTGTTTTTTGCTGAAAAGTTTATCTAGTTAATACTAAAACAAATGCTACACGCATTTAAGATGTTAATTTTTGCATTTATAAATATTAAGCTTAGGTGGACGTCAGCCCATATTTGTTGTTCATTTCCTGCAAGTATTTCGTGCAAGTAACGTTTGTTTTTAATATTATGCACTCTCGCACAACTAGCGTCATGTTCTCACTGAGTTCCAGCATTCTACGATGCAGAGTCTATATACCTAAGCCGATAGCTCGTGTTTTTTTTTGGTTTTTTTTTAGTGGAAGGTTTTTATTTTATGGTTAAATACTAGTCTTCAATAAGGACTGCAACCGCTTTACTCAGCAGCTGTAACGCAAGATGCGCTCTGTGCAATTCTTTGATTTCTTTACATTTGATACATTCTCGAAGTCTGGTGCCGGGAATGTCAAAATTATCACTTAGATAAAAGTACGAAAACAGCCACAGCGTTTTCAGCTTGTTTTGGGACGAATCAGTTAAATACAGATTCAAAGAGTTTTAACACAAGTTGCGATGCCTATTTTTTAATCCGAAGTTCTCATTAACAAACTTTCTTTCAGCGGGAAACTCAACCGATATGTGGCATTTCCAAATTGAGTCCGGTTCCTAAAATGTTTGCATCCAAACATGCAGGTGAAAGTCTTTTTTTAGATTTATTCGGTCGAAAAAGCCATAGTTCAAATGCATGCGGGTGTCTTATGGTACGAGGAGTCATTTAATTCTTCGTCCAGTTGCCGACAGAATAACATTTAATTACAGGGAATGACACAATAATTAATACTTACAGAACACATTCCTCCATTGGAGCATAGGGCGTAGTTTGGAACAGTTGTGGCAAGTTGTCGTTCGCACTGTTCGTTAGTAATTAAGGATATATTTCTTTCCATCAAGTTTTCTGGGTGAGAATGTCCCAAAAAGCCCACTAGTTTCGTTGATGACGCATCGTTCGTTTCTTCTGCTGAACTCTCATATTCCACGGAATCTTTGACGTCTTCATCTGCTTCGCTTAATGATTCATCCATCTCATAGGAATAAAGTGCATAATCTGAAGAAAATTGTAAAACCTACGATTCTTTTTGGGAATGTGCACCAATGAAGAATTTTTCATCGTTATTTGGGTGGCCCATTTCTGATTAGTAATCGTTTAATATTTATAACACGGAGGTTCATATAACTAAACGTGTGTCCCGAAAATAAAAATAAAAAATATACATTTGTAAAAAAAATGGGATAGGTTTATAGGTTTAACCATTAAAAAAAGAACACATTGTTTACGAAGGAGTTACATGTTCGTAAAAACGTGTATGCAATACAAACGTTTTTTTTTTTTTTTTTAAATAGTAAAAAGAATACATTTAGGCTTCTTTCAGGTGTCTGAACAATATGTTTGGTCAAAAACAGAATTAAAATTGCCTTGATCATTCTGAGAAAATCCGGTGAACACAGAATGTGTCTTACGTGTGTCATGCGTGCGTCATGAATTTCTCTGCTGGTTGCGAGGAGCTTTGGCTGGTTTTGGATGCACTGCACACTCAAAATGCGCCTGTGATCTTCGGATGGATCAGAATTATTAAGACAACTTTAAAGTTCTTCAAGAGAAGACTTCTTTACGTACATGGTTTAATGGTAAGTTTTTCCTGTAGGGCCTTGAATCTCTAGTACTATTCAATTATAAGTAACCGCTTGTGGCGTCTGCAGTTAATAACGAGGAAGAAGGTTTATAGCGCCATTTACTCTATCAATTGCTATTTCACCAAAATTTTGACATCGATCGCAAGCTGTGCTATCTCTTGATACGTTATAAATGTAGAATTAACCGAGGCTGCGGTGAAGACAGAAAACACGGCAGGAAGAAGAAGAGATGTCTCAAAACAAGCTGAATTTTTACTGCCACAAAATTTATTTATATAAAATTCTATGCCAAGAAAATTGTCTGGACAAGAAAGGGAGAAGGGGGGAGCCATGTAAAAGGGTAAAAACCCGCCAATTGCACACTCTAAAGGACAAAACACACGGTACGTACACGATCTGTATTAGGCATATTTAGGTCAAAAAGATGGTGTAGGTGGATTGTCCAACCCATAGTTCACAGTCCGAACAAACTCATACAAAAGAGGTAACCTTAGAACCATGCAGGCGAAGGCAAAACCAATCCTTTCCTTCTCTACCTGCCATTCAAAAACTGTAAAATTGGCCCTGGTTCGCAATCTGGTAAGTAACTCAGTCCAAAAAACCTGAGCTTAACAAGCCTCACCATTTAGTGGAGTCAATTCAAAATATGTTCACCCGTTTTCACGAAGTAAAGTGCCCTCAAAAGCTTCTATCCAAGCAGTTTGGCTGAATAGTTTTCCCTGAAAAAAAAAAAAAAGGCTAATAAAAGTTCCGGGTAGGAAAAGCATGCTGTCTTCCCGTTTTTTCATTGAGTACCCCATAACCACAAATCTCGCTGAATTTGGGTCCCGTACGGCATTTAGCCTAGACTACACAGAGAAAAAGGTTTCGCGCGTGTTTCGGGGATTGTCTACAAAATCGCATCTGAATGTCGTTTGTGCTATATTAAGGCAGACCAAGCGCTGCGCCAGTGACCGTTTCACCGAACGTGGGTGGTGTGCCCACAATAAAAATGCGTATTTGGA